>MASP02000579.1:0-73687 GCA_001693025.2 Colletotrichum lindemuthianum
TAGTAACTTCTTAATATCTATATACTAATATACTATAAATATTTCTAATTATCTTATATATTATTCTTTTAGTTATATTAATATCAACTTATTTAGTAATTAAGAGTAGCTTCTATATAGGTATAAGGTTTCTATTTATACTTTTCTTTTAGGATAACTTATATTTCTTCTGATACTGGAATATTATAGTCTGGTTTTTAAATAAATACGTTAGCTCTTCTATTTTCTATTTCTTTATAGTAAATAATATAAAAGTTAAATTCTAAAAAGAATTCTTACTATCTAATCTGTTACTTATTAAGGTTCTTAGATATTATAAAATATATAAGATTCTTATAGTTAGTATAGACTTAAACTTTATATTTAGTTCCTAAGAATTATAGTCTCTATTCTTAAAATACTTTAATAATAACTATAAGTTTCTTATTATAAATCTAGAAGTTAAGTTTTAGTTTACTGAATTTATATAAATAGAAAATATAAAGATATAATATTTTTTTATATCTTATTATCCTAATTATCCTCCTATAATATAATCTAAAATATTAATTTTAACTTTAAATAGTTTATTAGAGTCTAGAATTATAAGAATAAGTTCTAAGATAACTTAATTCTTAATATCCTGAAATATTTCCTCTTATTTATTAGTTTAATTAAACTTAGTATTCTTTTATATAAATTTAGTAAGTAGGAGTATTTGTTTTATATAATTCTTCAAGAATCTTCAGTAAGAATTAGTAAATCTAAGGAAAACTTAGATTTCCTTAATATTTATTAGCTTAAGTTAGTTTTTAACTATTTAGATCTTCTTAGTTAATATCTTAATTATATTTAATAGTGAATTCTAAATATTCTTCTTATTATATATAAAGTTCACTTTTCTCTAGTTTAACTAGTAGTTTAACTTACTGAAGTTTCTAAAATACTTTTTAAATATATTCCTTATATTCTTTAAGTATTCTTAAGTAGATAAGGATATTATTAAGATATATTATATAAAAAACATCTTAGTATTTATATAATATATAGTTCATTATAGATTAGAATATTATAGATATATTAGTAAGTCTGAAAGATATTATAAGATATTTATAAAATCTTTTTCTTATTCTAAAAATAATTTTTAATTCTCCACTTTCTTTAATTTAGATAGAATTATAAGCTTCTTTAAGATTAAAGGCTATAAGGTAATCAGCTTTATAAACTTAGTTTTATAATTCTAATATAAGTAATAATAAATATTAGTATTTAATAATTATATTATTAAATTATTAATAATTAATATAAAATTATAACTTACTACTTTTCTTAAGTATAAATAAAATTAAGTTTCCTACTAGTAATATTAAATATTTAATATACTTTTTCATGAGGTATTTATTAATATACTTATTAAATACTTTTATTTTTATTTAATTAAATTTATAGATTTTACTAAATCTAGACTTCTTTCCCTCCTTTTAAGAAATGTTATTATTATAGATTAAATATTCTAATAGTCTAATTTTAAGTCTTTCTGTAAAAAATACTCTGTAAACTTAATATTTATTAAGGATAGTCTGAAATTAATCTATCTTATTCTTAACTCTTAATACTACTATAATATTTAATATCCAGACTACTATATCTTTAATCCTAAAGTAGATAATAAACTTTTATACTTTTAGAATTATATCTCATTTATATAGAATCTTATTATTTAGAGAGTCTTTAGGAACTAAATCCTTCTATTAGAGTTAGTTAGTCTTCTAATCTATCTATAAGTTATTCTTCTATAACTATAAGATTCCTAAAATAATCTCTTAATTACCTATCTCTATTATATTAAAGATATAATCTTCCTTCTAGCTATAATAGTTTGGAAAAAAGTATATAGTCTCTAAATTAATAATACTTCTACTATACTTAATACTATCTCTTTTAATAATATATAGTTAGTATAGTTTAGATTTTATTATCTATAAAATCTATTATTTATTTACTATTTATAGTAATATAAAGTTTCCTCAAATATTATAATTAATTAGGGCTTATATCTTATATCTATTTACTATAATATTAAGGTAAAGATATTTATTGTTATATTCTACTATTACTAAATATAAGGATTATATCTAAAATACTTTTCTTTATCTTTATTTAGTAGGTAAGTCTAGTTTTTTAACTACCTATAGTACCCCTATTCTGATATTATTCTACCTTCGTGATAATAGGTTATAATTCTTCCTTCTTAAAGTATCTTACTGAATATTAATTCTTTATATTCTAATATTAGTAATATAAATTTATCTTTCATATCTTTTTCTTATTTCTAAGATTTATTACATTAATAATACTATTCTCTTACTTTATTAATATAATAGATTATATCGGAGTCTAATTGGCAGTCTATCTATTTACTAATAATATTATTTAGATATACTATAGGGTAATATTCACTAAGTATAAATATTATAAAATAATCTTTATTAAAATACTTAAGTTCCCAAAATAGTAGATCTATTTTAAGATATATATTCAGAATTAGATTATTCTCAAATTATTATAGGAAGAATTATCTATCAGATTTATTACTAAGGTATAATATATTATTATCTTATATATAATATATCTAAAAGATAGTTCAGTAAGCTAAGTAATTAATTTATAGAAGTTTATAGTCTATATTATAGAAGATTATCTTAAAATAATTTAGAGTCTAATTACTTAAAACTCTATAAAATATAATAAATTACTTATTATAAGTTAGGCAAATATTCTTAATTTTAAATTACTTATTTTTATCATTATATAGTTACTATAAAATAGAGAATTCTGGATTTTCAATAATATTATTATCTTGCTTGATATTATTATTAATAAACTTAAATAGGTTACTTAGGTTAATATAGATTCTTAAGCTAACTTTAATATATCCTTACTAATAGAGGTTATTAAGTTATTCCTTAATTTTATATTCCAGCTTATTATATTTCACTATAGTGAGGATTTTTATTAGTATCTTATTACTTATTTTAAGTAGTTATATAAAAGCTTAAATAAGAAGTAAATTTCCTCTAGTGTTAGGTCTTTACTAAATCTGATACTAGATTCTCTATAGAAACTATCTATTAGGTATTTAACTAATCTTATAGTAAAATTCTCTCTCAGCTGCCTGCAGCTATAAGATTACTATTTTATTTTCTTATATCCAGTCTCACTCTAAGACTGACGTAGAATCTTCTTCTTTCTTAATATTAATTATTACTAATATTTTCTTAGTATAGTATTTTAATTATCTAGAAGACGTTTTAGGATATTATTCTATATTATCTTTAGATCTATAGTATATAATATAAATATTATTAAAATAAACTATTTAGAGTAGAGAGATATAAAGTATTTCCTTCTTAGTAATATAAATCTATTAAATTTAACTAGATACTAGCTGAAATTATTATTCTTATTACTGATACTTAGGTAAGTAGCAGTCTTTAGCTATATATTCTAGTTTATTATAATTATAGTATTTAAAATCTTATTATTTATTATCTTTAGTGGTAGTTTTAGTAGTAAGATCCATAGGTCCATTATAATAGCTATAAAATATACTTATTTATAAAGTAAATATATATCTAATTTCCTAATTATTATATTAATTTTAGTAGTTATATAGAAGTCCTTAGTACTTATATCTACTATTAAGTTATTAAGATTATTGCTATTTACCTTTCTTATAGTAATATTTAAAAAGTTAGTTATTAATCTTAATAGTAAGTTCTATATATATAATAAAATTCCTAAGTTTATCTTATTCAATAAGTTTATTTTTAATATCTTCTTTTAATCCTTAGTAGTATATAAAGATCTTAATATTATTAGTATAGTTAAGTTTAGTATAAATATATCTAAATTTAGCTATATAGTATATAGCTACACTTTTCTACTTAAAAGCTACTAGGTTTTATTTATATTATTATTACTTATCTAATTCTTAGAATAGTAAGATTAGAGTATTTTTAAAACTATAGTAGCCTATGAAGATAGTTTAAGTTTCTAACTTAAGATTATTCTATTCATAAGTAAGGAAATTAGTAAGATAAAGTTTAAACTATATAAAGGTTATTCTCTTTAGGAATAAGATAGTATAAATAATATATTCAGCTTTATCCTTAAAATTCAGATTATAAAACTAATAATAAACTTAAACTTAAGTAAAAATCTCTTAAAGTATCCAGAAGTTCTATTAAAAACCTATAGTAAGTTAAGTTAAAGTTTCTTATGTAACTTAACTAGTGTGAAGAGCTAAACCTAAGCTTATTTAACTGGAAGGTGGGGTAAAATACTGTTTATTTAGAACTAAAGAGTAAAAGAGAAGCCTTCATAAATATATAGAAAAGTCTGTATATATAGTACTATATAGAGCCTACTGGAGCCCTATTTAGGCGAAAGGGTTAGCTTCAGATACCTAGGTATAGTTCTAGCTGGATATCTAGATATAGTCTATAATATTACCTCCCTCCTCTTTAGCTACTATTTAGTTAGAAGCTATAAGTTAGGTCTCTATTATTGTCTATAATCAGGCTATATATTACTTTATATTACTCTAATACTATTATATCTATAATAATATTAATAAGCTTCTATATAAAGTTTATATATTCTTTCTATTTAACTAGAGCCTCTTATTAGTATTCTCTCCCCACTTAATATATCCTTACAGTAAGAATAATTTTAACTAGCTTTTCAGCCTCCCTATTATTATCTACTAATAGTAGTAGCTAGCTATGAACTATAATCTGCCTAAGTAGTAGATTAGTAGTAACCCTCTAGAGTAAGTTTATATAGAATTATAAGTAAATAGATCCTAAAGTATCTAGCTTTATAATATAAAGTAAGAAAATCTTTACTACTATATACTTATAGTATAGTTAGGCTAGCTTTCAGCTTAGCTTTAGTAACTTATAGTAAGATATATTTAACTACATTTTATTACTAACTTAGTATTAATCTGCGGGAGACTAAATTTTATTTATCTGAATTTCTAACTTCTACTAAATAGTAGTTATCTCTATATAGATATATATTATTACTAATTATATTCTCTTAACTAATTAGTAGGTAGTAGTTTTACTACTATTAGGTAGTTTTATATACTTTTTAGCAACTAAGATAAAGTTAATATAATATTTATAATCTATAAAGAAAAGTATAATTTTTATTATATTATATTACTAATTATAGAAAGCTAACTATATAATAAGTAGTAGGTTACTTTAGTTATTCCGAGACTAGTAAGTAAATACCTTTAAAACTACTTAGATCTCTTAGTTAAACTATTTTATAATCTTATTAGTCTGTAAGTAGTAATTAATATTTAATAGATATATAATATCTATTAACTTACAGAATTCCTTCTAGAAGTAACTTACTTAGTTAGACTCTCTATTACTTATAATAAAATATAGTATTCTATAAAACCTATAGTAATAACTAAGGAACTACTAAATATATACCTCTGCCTCTATTATATCTATCTCCTCTAGTATAGAAACTTTGTTTAGTTAATTGATAATAACCTAGAGGTAATAGCTACCTTATCTTTTTATAGGGGGTAAATGAGTAATAAAGTTTATTAATAGATTAGAGTGTAATTAATTAGGTATTAGTAGGAGCTTCAGGAATTCTTTCCTAACTTACCTCTAAATATAAATACTTCTGGATATATTATAATTATATATAAATTAGTAGATATTCTATAACTATCCAGACTAGTAGAACTATTAGCTTTTAATCTCTAGTATACTATTATACTCTAGGTAGCTTATAGGGGAGGAGTTATATAACTTCTATACTAACTTAATCTTAAGTTTATTAAGGAGGTTATTACTCTCTTTACTATTTAGTATCTAAAATCTCTCTCTAAAAGTGTGAAGGGCTGAACTTAGGCTTATTTAACTAGAAGGTAGCGTAAAATACTATTTATTTAGAACTAAGGAGTAAAAGAGAAGCTTTTATAAGTATATAGAAAGGTCTGTATATATAGTGCTATATAGAGCTTACTGGGGCTCTATCTGGGCGAGGGGGTTAGCTTCAGATACTTAAGTATAACCCTAGCTGGATATTTAGATATAGTTTATAATATTACCCCCATCCTCTCTAGCTGCCGCCCGGTTGGAAGCTGTAGGCTGGGTCTCTATTATTATTTGTAATTAGCCTATATATTACTTTATACTACTCTAGAGCTACTATATCTATAATAGTATTAATAGGCTTCCATATAAAGTTTATATATTCTTCCTATTTAATAAGGACTTCTTATTAATATCCTCTCCCCACTTAGTATATCCTTATAGTAGGAATATTTTTAACTAGCTATTTAACCTCCCTATTATTATCTACTAGTAGTAGCAGCTAGCTATAAATTGTAACTTACCTAAGTAGCAGATTAGTAGTAGCTCTCTAGAGTAAATCTATATAAAACTATAAGTAAATAAACTGTAAAGTATCCAGTTTTATAATATATAGTAAGAAGATTTTCACTATTATATATTTATAATACAGCTAGGTTAGCTTTTAGTTTAGCTTTAGTAACTTATAGTTAGATATATTTAACTATATTTTATTACTAACTTAATATTAATCTGCAGGAGACTAAATTTTATTTACCTAAGCTTCTAACTTCTACTGACTGGCAGCTATCTCTATATAGATATATATTATTACTAACTATATTCTCTTAACTAGCTAGTAGGCTGCAGCTTTACTACTACTCAATAATTCTATATACTCCTCAGTAACTAGGATAGAGTTAATATAATATTTATAATCTATAAAGAAAAATATAATCCCTATTATATTATACTACTAAGTTATTCTAATTATCCTGAACCAAATAAGTAAACACTCTTAAAACTATTTAGATCTCCTAGTTATACTATTTTATAATTCTGTCAGTTTATAGGTAGTAACTAATACTTAATAGGTATATAATACCTATTAACTTATAGAACTCCTTCTAGAAGTAACTTACTTAGTTAGACTCTCTATTACTCACAATAGAGTATAATATTCTATAGAACTTATAATAATAACTAAGAAACTACTAAATATATATTTCTACCTTTATTAAATCTATCTTCTCTAATATAGGAGTTTTACCTAGTTAATTAATAATAACCTAGAGATAATAATTATCTTATCTTTTCGTAGGGAGTAAGTTAGTAAGAAAATCTATTAAAAGATTAGAGTATAACTAGTTAAGTATCAGTAGAGATTTTAGGAATTCTTTCTTAGCTTACTTCTAGATATAAATACTTCTATATATATTATAGTTATATATAAATTAGTAAATACTTTGTAATTATCTAAACTAATAGAACTATCAGCTTACAATCTTTAGTATATTATTATACTCTAGGTAGCCTATAGGGGAGAAGGTATATAATTTTTATATTAATTTAGTTTTAAGCTTATTAAGGAGATTATTATTCTCTTTACTATTTAGTATCTAAAGTTTCTCTCTGAAAGTAAGCTATCTTAGTATATTAATAGTATACTTAGTAATCTAGATCTTAATATAGAGATTAGGGGGGAAATTATACTTCCCCTACTAAACTACTATAAAAATCTATTAATATAAAGAGTCTCTCTTAACAGTATAATTCTATATAGTTTATAAATTTAGTCTTCTTTTAAAAATTTAGGTATTAGTAATATCTATATATTCTACCTAAAATCCTATAAGGATAGTAGTATTTAAGATAATCTGTATTACTTATCCCTATTACTTCTTATTATCCTACTCTTTAGGAATATCTTATTCCCTCTAGAAGAGGATATTAGAAGTTACTATCTAGATACCTAATTAGTATTTAAAGTAAAAATTATATTAAGATAACTCTTCTACCTACTAGCTCTACCTCTCTGTAAGTTATTATTTCTTTATAAAATATTTAAGGTCCTTATAGTTAGTGAGAATCTTAAACTTCCTAGTACTCTATAGTTTTATTCTCTATATCTATAAATAAGCTAGTATTATAAGAAGCTCCTTATTATAGATTAGATAATTAAACTCTATAGGGGTTAGATATTAGGAGTGGAAGGCTACTAAGTATCTTACTCTAGCTTTATTATCTTAAGTTAATATACTTCCTAGGGTATACTCTAAACAGTCTATCTTTACTATTATTAGAATATTAAGGTTAAATATCTATAGGATTAGTTCTATAGTGAAGAGTTATTTTAGTGTGAGGAAAACCTCCTACTACTCTAGTTTTTAGTTGAAGGGAACTAACTTCTGAGTTAGGTAGTTTAAAGATTTTTGAATAATACTATATTAAGGTATAAAGATCCTATAGTAATTTATAAACTTAAAGAAACTATAAATATTTTTTAGTAAGTTAGGAGGAAGTTAATTAGTAATAATTTCTAACTTCTTAGGGTTATAAGAGAGGCTTTTTCTAGCTAATATAATAAACTTAATATATTTAACTATAGTGCCTAAGAATTTATATTTCTTAGGATCTAACTTAAAGTCTATATTAGTAAGATAGCTACTTATCTAGTGGACCTTCTCCTTATACTTTTTTTGTAAGTTATTAGTATAAATAAGGATATTATTAATATATACTATAATGAAATTATCTAGAAACTATTATAAGTAGCTATTAATATACTATTAAAATATAGTGGGGGTATTAGTAAGTCTAAAGGGGTATACTATCTATTTAAAAAGGTTATAATATATCTGAAAAGTTATTTTCTTTTAATCTACTTTATTAATTCTGATTTTGTAGAATATAATAATGATATTAAGTTTGGTATATTAGTAAGTAGTAATAACTCTCTAGAGGGTTTCTAATATAAGGAGGAGGAGGTAATAATCCTTCTTTATAATTATGTTAAAAGTTCTGTAATTTATATAGAAGTATATTCTTCTACCTAGTTTTTTTATAAAGAGGATTGGGGTATTAGTGGAGAAGCTACTTATTTTAATAAATTTCTTATTAAGTAAATCTTCTAGAGTTTTCTTAAGTATTGGAAGCTTTTCTTATAATATACTATAGAGAGGTTCCTATAGGAGGTTTAGTTCCTATTTCTTATTATTAGGAATTAATAGGATATAGTAGTTTATTTCTAGTTAGCTGGGAGGAAGCTAGTATACTGAATCTAGATAGAAAAGATCTAGGAATTTCTTTATAATATTTATAAGATCATAACCCCTTAAGTTTATTTCTGCTTTTAAAGTTAATAATTTCTCAATATCTACTAAACTAATAGATATAATCTAGTAGGAGCTTAGTGTTTCACTAGTATACTATACAGCATACTGATAGATAAATATAAATAAATTAGTATTAAGTAGCTAAGCTAACTGGATTTTTTTAAGTTATACTAACTTATTCTAATATTTTAGGTATATTATTATATTGTTTTTTCTATATATTATCTATTAGGCTTTAGTATTATAGATAATATAATTATTTTTTATTTATAGCTACTTAAGATATAAGAGTAACTATAGGTTCTTTATAATATAAGTATAGATCTCCTGTATATAGTTACTAATTTCTAAAGTTAGGATAGTTATCCCTTAGGTATTACTTAGTAATAATTTAGTAATATATCTCTTTATCTATCTTTTTAATTTATTAACTAGTGGGAGATAAAGTTTCTTTATAAGGGAGGTATTAATAATTATATAGATATTATAGTTTATATTAATAAGTATATTAATAGAGTAATATCTATTAATTCTAATTTAAATAGTAGCTAACTATTAGTTACTTATTTATTCTTTTTTCTATTATTTCCCCTATCCTATTACTTCTATCTTAGTTAGTTTTAGAGCCTAACTTTACTCTAAAGTTACATTTTTCCTAAATCCTCACTATTACTAAGTGGGGTAGTATTATCTCTCTAGTTATCTCTAGTGTAATCTAGAGCGGCTGTAGTTTTTATGACCTTTATACTGGTTTTTTTATGCTTTTAAGTTCTATAGTTCCTATAGATATAGCTTTTCTTGCTGTATTTAAAGTATTAGTAGGTATGTTAGTAGTTCTTAAAGTATTCCTTAGGGGTAGAGGAGAAGCTATTAAAGCTCTAGTATTATTGTTACTTCTTGACTGCTTTAGTTTTTATAATATTACCTTCTATATTATAGGTAGTGGGTCTCTAGTAGGGTAGCTAATAGTATACTAATATTTCCTTTATATATTTAAGCTTCTAAGTTATATTTTAAACTTTAGATAACTAAAATCTATATTCTATAGGAAGGTTAATTATAATAAGTAACTTCTTAAAGTAGGGAAGTAAGGTAGCCTCTAGTAGGGAGATCTAGATTATATCTAACTATATATATCCTTTAGTGTCAGTTAGAATCTTTTCAAATTAGAATAGAAAGATAGTTAGGTATTTATTTTCCTTCTATCTGAAGTTTTATAGTTAGGTAATAGTATAGAGCTAGCTATTAGGATCTAGATAAGTTCTATCTAGGTAATTTATAAAATTATTTAGATTATAAAAGTTTTCTAACTTTCCTACTATATAGAAGCTTTTAACTATCTACTCGAGACTAAAGTCTAAAGAGAAGTAAATTGAATATTAATATTTCTAATTACTATTAAAGAAATAGTAGTTAATCTTAAGCTTAATTTTTATCTATTAAGTTTATATTTAGTATTTTTTCTACTTACCTGAAAATTTCGGGGGTAGGAGAAGAGGTTTCCTCTAGTAGTTAGCTACTAATAGAGATATAATAATATTATTAACCTTAAAAGCTGTTATCCTAATAGATATTATTCTGGAGGTTATTAAAGTATCCTAATATAAGCTAGAGGTGTCTATTATAGTAGCTACCTAGGAATTACTACCTATTATAATATCTTATTTTACTAACTTATATAAGAACTTATTAATCTTCTAATAGAGAGGATTTAAAATATACTATAATTACTACTGAAATAGTTTACTTATAGAATTACTATCTGTAGAAGTATCCTAGGGGGTTCTAATATTCTCTATTATTCTTTATATTAGTTAGTTAGTTACCTATTATATAGTATTATATCCTAAGAGCTGCACTTAACTAGATTATATATTTAACTAGTAGGAAACTATACTCTACTTAATATTATCTATATAGTAAATAAACTGAGTTCTAAATATATAAAGAGCTAGACCTAAGCTTATTTAACTGGAAGGTGGCGTAAAATACTATTTATTTAGAACTAAGAAGTAAAAGAGAAGCTTTCATAGGTATGTAGAAAAGTCTGTATATATAGTGTTATATAAAGCCTACTGGAGCCCCACCCGGGCGAGGAGGTTAGCTTTAGATACCTAAGCATAGCCCTAGCCGGACATCCGGATATAGCCTGTAATAAAAAGTAAGCTATTCTAATATATTAATAGTTTACTTAGTAATCTGGATCTTAATATAGAATTTAGGAGGAAAATTATACTTTCTCTACTCAATTACTATAAATATCTATTAGTATAAAGAGTCTCTCTTAGTAATATAATTTTATATCTCTTATAAGTTTAACTTTCTTTTAAAAGTCTAAATATTAGTAATACTTATATATCCTACCTGAGGCTCTGTGGCGATAGTAGTATTTAGGATAATTTATATTACTTATTCCTATTATTTCTTATTATCCTACTTCTTGGGAGTATCTTATTCCCTCTGGGAGAGAGTATTAGAAACTATTATTTAGATACCTAATTAGTATTTAACATAAAAGTTATACTGAGATAATTTCTCTACCTACTAGTTCTACCTCTCTATAAGCTATTATTTCTTTATAAAGTATTTAAGGTTCTTATAGTTAGTAAGGATTCTAAACTTCTTAATACTCTGCAGCTCTATCCTCTATATCTATAAACAGACTAATATTATAAGAAGCTTCTCATTATAAATTAAGTAATTAAACTTTATAGAAGTTAGATATTAAGAGTAGAAAACTACTTAATACCTCACTCTAACTTTATTATCTTAAGTTAATATACCTCTTAGAGTATACTCTAAATAGTCTATCTTTATTATTATTAGAATATTAGAATTAAACTTCTATAAAATTAGCTTTATAGCGAAAAATTATTTTAGCGTGAGGAAAATTTCCTACTACTTTAATTCCTAGTTAAAAAGAATAGATTTCTAAGTTAGGTAGTTTAAAAGTTTTATAATAATATTATACTAAAATATTGAAACTTTATAGTAATTTATAAACTTAAGGAAACTATAGATATTCTTTAGTAAGTTAGGAGGAAGTTAGTTAGTAATAATCTCTAATTTCTCAGAGTTATAAGAGAAGCTCTTTCTAGCTAATATAATAAATTTAATATACTTAATTATAGTAACTAAGAATTTGTATTTCTTAGAATCTAACTTAAAACTTATATTAGTAAAGTAGCTGAATATCTAGTAAACTTTCTCCTTATACTCTTTTTATAAGCTATTTATATAAATAAGAATATTATTAATATATACTATAATAAAGTTATTAAGAAACTATTATAGGTAGTTATTAATATACTATTAAAATATAATAAGAATATTAGTAAGTCTAAAGAGGTATACTATCTATTTAAAGAGACTTTAATATATCCGAAAAGCTATTTTCTCCTAATCTACTTTATTAATTCTAATTATATAGAATATGGTAATAATATTAAGTTTAGTATATTAGCAGATAGTAGTAACCTTCTAGAGAGTTTCTAATATAGAAGAGAGGAAGTAAAAATTTTTCTTTATAATTACGTTAAGAGTTTTATAATTTATATAGAAATATATTCCTCTACCTAATTTTCTTATAAAGAGGATTAGAGTATTAGTAGAGAAGCTACTTATTTTAATAAATTCCTTATTAAGTAAATCTTCTAGAATTTTTCTTAGTATTAGAAACTTCTCCTATAATATACTATAGAGGAGTCCCTATAGGAGGTATAGTTTCTATTCTTTATTATTAGGAATTAATAGAATTTAGTAGTTTATCTCTAGTTAGCTGGGAGGTAGTTAGTATACTAAACTTAAATAGAAAAACTCTAAGAATTCCTTTAAGATATTTGTAAGGATATAATCCCTTAGGTTTACCTCTATCTTTAAGGCTAATACTTTCTTAATATCCGCTAGACTAATAGATATAACTTAGTAGGAGCTTAGTATCTCACTAGTATACTATATAGTATACTGATAGATAAATATAAATAAATTAGTATTAAGTAGCTAAGCTAACTAGATCTCCTTAAGCTATACTAACTTATCTTAATATTCTAAATATACTATTATATTACTTTTCCTGTATATTATCTACTAAGCTTCAGTATTATAGATAATATAATTATCCTCTATTTATAGTTACTTAAAATATAAGAGTAACTATAGGTTTTCTATAATATAAATATAGATCTTTTATATATAACTACTAACTTCTAAAGTTAAAATAGTTACTTTCTAGATATTACTAAATAATAACTTAGTAGTATATCTTCTTATCTATCTTTTTAATTTATTAACTAGTCGGAGGTAAAATTTCTTTATAAAGGAGATATTAATAATAATATAAATATAATAGCTTATATTAATAAGTATATTAATAGAGTACCTTCTATTAATTCTAGTCTAAATAGTAACTAACTACTAATTACTTACTTATTCTTTTTCCTATTATTTTCTCTATCTTATTACTTCTGCCTCAGTTAGCTCTAAAGCTTAACTTTACTCTAGAGTTACTTTTTTCCTAGATTCTTACTATTACTAAATAGAGTAATATTATCCCTCTAGTTATCCTCAGTATAATCTAGAGTAACTATAGTTTTTATAATCTTTATATTAGTTTTCTTATATTCTCAGGCTCTATAATTCCTATAGATATAGTCTTTTGTATTATATCTAAAGTATTAATAGGTATCTTAATAGTCTTTAAAGTATTCTTTAGAAGTAGAGGAAAATTTATGAGAGTTTTAATATTATTATTACTTCTTAACCACTCTAGTAATTATAATATTATCCTCTATATTATGAATAATAAGTTTCTAATAAAGTAGTAAGTAGTATATTAATATCCTTTTTATATATTCAAGCTTCTAAACTATATTTTAAACTTTAGATAACTAAAACTTATACTCCATAGGAAAGTTAATTATAATAAATAGCTTTTTAAAGTGGGGAAGTAAAGTAGCCTCTAGTAGGAAGATCTAAACTATATTTAGCTATATATACCCTCTAGTATTAGCTAGAGTTTTTTTAAATTAAGATAGAAAAATAGTTAGATATTTATTTTCTTTCTATCTAAAACTTTATAATTAAGTAATAATATAAAGCTAACTATTAGAATCTAGATAAGTTCTATTAAAGTAATCTATAAAATTATTTAGATTATAGAAGTTCTCTAGCACTCCCACTATATAGAAAGTTTTAACTATCTACTAAGTACTAAAGTCTTAGTAGGAGTCAATTAATTATTAATATTCCTAATTACTATTAAAGAAATAGTAGTTAATCTTAAGCTTAGTCATTATCTATTAGACTTACACTCAGTATTACTTCTATTTATCTAAAAACTTTAGAGGTAGGAGAAGAAACTTCCTCTAGTAGTTAGCTACTAATAGAGGTATAGTAGTATTATTAACCCTAAAGATTATTATCCTAATAGATATTATTCTAAAGGTTAATAAAGTACTTTAGTATAAACTAGAGGTATCTATTATAGTAACTACTAAGAGGTTACTACCTACTATAATATCTTATTTTACTAACTTATATAAGAATTTATTAATCCTCTAGTAGAGGAAGCTTAAAATATACTATAATTACTATTAAAGTAGTTTACTTATAGAGTTACTACTTATAGGAATATCCTGGGGGGCTCTAATATTCTCTTATATTCTTCATATTAGTTAGTTAGTTACCTATTATATAATATTATATCCTAGGAGCTACGCTTAACTAGATTATATATTTAACTAGTAGGAAGCTACATTCTACCTAATATTATCTATATAGTGAATAAAACTGAGTTCTAAATATATAAAAAGCTAAACCTAAGCTTATTTAACCGGAAGGTAGCGTAAAATACTATTTATTTAGAACTAAGGAGTAAAAAAGAAGCCTCTATAAGTATGTGGAAAAGTCTGTATATATAATACTATATGGGGCCTACTGAGGCCCCACTCGGGCGAGGGGGTTAGCTTTAGATACTTAGGTACAGTCCTAGCTGAATATCCAAATATAGCTTGTAATAACTAGAGTCTAAATAATATTAGTAACAGTATAAAAGATATTAACCTCCTACTAAAAAGTAAAACGTTACTATTAATCTAGATTATTATAGAGATTTTACTAAAGTTAAGTAATTTCTATAATATTATTATTAATTATCTTCTATATCTTAACTATATCTCTATTAGTCTATTAAAGTTATTATATAAACTTAGTAACATTATCCTCTTTATTACTAAAGAGTTTAATATTCTTTATTTCCTAATCTAGAAGCTTAATAAGTTATTTACTCTTAGGAAGTATTCTCTAAAAATTAGAAGAAATAGAAAGAGTTTAATATTTAGCAGATATAGTGATATTTTTCCCTAGATATTATTAAGTAAATATTATAAAGTTAACTTACTAGATAGAAATAATTAAAATATTATAGCTAACTTAAAATTTAGCAGAAGTAAGTTTATTAATAGTAAGTTAAGATTATAATATATAGATAATAATATTATTATAATACTAATAAGATTAGGTTTTCAGAACTTACAGTAATTAGATATAAGTTTAATGAGAGGAATAAGAAATAAAACTAGAAATAGCTAAGGACAATTATAAAGTTAATTACTAAAAAACTATAAAAGTCTAATCTTAAGTATACTTAAGCTTATTCTATATATTAATTCCAGCTAGTAGTATATTTCTTCAGTTATTCTAAATTGTACTAATCTAATATAATCTATTAGCTTCTAACTTATACTGAATTATATTAATTCTAAATAATCCTTATCTTATAATCACGTAACTTATACTATAGTTTTTCTATACTGAGTGGAGTCTCTATTATTTCTATATTATCCTATATATAAAGATCCTATAGCTGCCAGATACCTTATAGGGCGTTCTCTAGTCCTATAGTTCTAACGGGTTATAATAGATATCCAGTAACCTTCTACTCCTAACGCCTAATTTCCGTAGAGTTTAATTACCTAATTTATAATAAGAAGCTTCTTATAATACTAATCTATTTATAGATATAGAGAGTGAAACTATAGAGCACTAGAAAGTTTAAGATCCTTACTAATTATAAAAACTTTAAGTATTTTATAAAGAAATAATAGCTTACAGAGAAGCAAAGCTAATAAGTAGAGAAATTATCTTAATATAACTTTTACCTTAAGTATTAGCTAGATATCTAGATAGTAATCTCTAATATTCTCTCCCAGAGGGAATAGGATATTTCTCAAAAGTAGAATAATAAAAAGTAATAGGGATAAGTAATATAGATTATTCTAGATACTACTATCTCTATAGGGCCCTAAGTAGGATATATAAGTATTATTAGTATTTAAGTTTTCAAAAGAAAACCAAACTTATAAAAGATATAAGATTATACTACTGAGAGAGACTCTCTATACTAATAGATTTTTATAGTAATCTAGTAGAGAGAATATAACTTTCCCTCTAACTTCTATATTAAAGTCTAGATTCCTAAATAAACTATTAATATACTAGAATAACTTACTTTTAGAGAGAGACTTTAGATACTAAGTAGTAAAGAGAGTAATAGCCTCCTTAATAAACTTAAAATTAAGCTAATATAGAAGGTATATAACTCCTCCTCTATAAGTTACCTAGAATATAATAGTATACTAAAGATTATAAGTTAATAGTTCTACTAATCTAAATAGTTACAGAGTATCTACTAATTTATATAGAACTATAATATATATAGAGTTATTTATATCTAGAGGTAGACTAAGAAGGAATTCCTAAAACTTCTACTAATATGTAACTAATTATACTCTAATCTATTAATAAATTTTATTAATAACGTATCCTCTATAAAAAGATAAGGTAGCTATTACCTCTGAATTATTATTAATTTACTAAGTAAAGCCTCTATATTAAAGAAGATAGATATAATAAAAGTAGAGATATATATTTAGTAGTTCCTTAGTTACTACTATAGATTCTATAGAATATTATACTTTACTATAAATAATAGAGGATCTAACTGGGTAAGTTACTTCTAGAAGGAATTCTATAAGTTAGTAAATATTATATATCTATTAAATACTAATTACTATCTATAGACTAATAGGATTATAGAATAGTATAACTGGAAGATCTAAGTAGTTTTAAGAATATTTATCTATTAATTCTAGAATAACTAAAATAACCTACTACCTATTATATAGTTAACCTTCTGTAACTAGCAGTATAGTATAATAAGAACTATATCTTTCTTTATAAAT
The DNA here is from genome assembly GCA_001693025.2 of Colletotrichum lindemuthianum. Lineage (NCBI taxonomy): Eukaryota > Fungi > Ascomycota > Sordariomycetes > Glomerellales > Glomerellaceae > Colletotrichum > Colletotrichum lindemuthianum. Next base: position 17,446 of record MASP02000579.1, read on the forward strand.
TCTAAATACTATATTAACTCTACCTTAGTCACTAAGGAGTATAAAGAATTACTTGGTAGTAATAAAGCTACAGCCTACTAGCTAGTTAAGAGGATATAGTTAGTAATAATATATATCTATATAGAAATAACTACTATTAAGTAGAAGTTAGAAGCTATAGTAAATAAAATCTAGTTTTCTGTAGATTAGTATTAAGTTAGTAATAAATATAATTAAATATATCTAACTATAAGTTACCTAAGCTAAGCTGAAAGCTAGCCTAACTATACTATAAGTATATAGTAGTGAAGGTCCTCTTGCTATATATTATAAAACTAGATACTCTAGAGTTAATTTACCTATAATTCTATATAGATTTACTTTAGAAAGCTACTACTAATCTGCTATTTAGGTAGGTTATAGTTAATAGCTAGTTACTACTACTAGTAAATAATAATAGAGAGGCTAAATAGTTAGTTAAAAATATTCTTACTATAAGTGTTAGTAGCGTAATAGCTATAGAGCTATTAGGGCCCCACAGTATACTAACTATATAGTGTAACCTAGTAGCAGAAACTAGCCACTAATAATAACTAGCTACTAGTTATCACTACCTACCAGGTAATTAGTAACTAATTACCTAGAGTATCTAGATCTAGCCTATATATAGCCTATAAGCTATATACTATAAATATTAATATCTTTAACTCTATTAGTATACTATATATAATAATATATATAATATACTTCCTCCTAGTGAAACTAATACTAATTAGTAGTTAACCTTACTATTACTGCTTACTGTAGATTAGGAAAATTTATTTAGATAGAAAAAGTAATAGAAAATTATTAAATTTAACTTAAAGTAAGGTTACTAATCTCTTAATCTATTTACACATTTTTAATAATAACTTCTTACCTAACTTAAGGTAAGGTAATATCTCTTCAATAATTCTACTAATATATCTTAATTCTAATAGCTAGATATTTACCTATACTTAAGATTAACTTATAGAAGAAATACTAAAGATATCTTATATAAATATATTTATTAAATATCTTTATTATAAGATTTACTAAACTTCTACAGTAAAGGAATTTATAGTATTCTAAGTTTCTCTTAATTCTTTTATATTTCTCTTCTTCTTCTCTATATCTTTCTATCCTCTTTCTTCTCTTTCCTTACTTAACTAGTAGATGATCTCTCTCTCTAAAATTAAATTTTATTTATATAATATTAATAAATAGAATTAGTAGATAGTAAAAATAAAGTTTCTTATCTCTCTCCTTCCTCTCTCTTTGAATTTATATATCTTTATAATTCCCCTATAGTTAGAGAATAATAAGTAAAATATTTAAATTAATAGAACTTCTCAGAAGGTTTTTTAAAAACCTCAGTATAATAAGTAATATAGTTCCTTTAGAAATAAGGATACTAAGAAAACTAAAGCTTCTTCTCAGTAGTAAGAATTTTAGTAAGTAAAAGATCTTTAATTCTATTATAAAATAAAACTCTAACTAAATTAATAACTAAATAATATAGATTATAGTAATATATATTTATAATTACCTCTTTAGAGGAAACCTTCTAAACTCCTTTAAAAATAACTTTAAGAAGTAGCTAGAAAATATTAAACTACTATAGATAAATAAATACCTTAGTATTTATAGAATACTCTCCTTATCTACAGTATTGAATTTAATATAAAAGATAAATAGATCTACTAAATCTTTATAAATTTAATACAATAAAATAAGTTTATCCTATAAACTAAGGAAAAAGTCTAAGGAATAATTATAAACTTATAGAACTTTAAGATACTTATTAATAACTAACTAGACTTCCTTAATAATATTATTTTTACCTAGTAGATATATCCTATAATCTAGAAGTAATAATAAAGAATAACCTATTAAGACTTTATAAAACTTAATATTTATCTAGCTACCTTAAGGAACTAATCCTAAAAAGTATCTTAATAGATAGAGAGATTTATAGTTAACTTATTATTATTAGTAATAAATATAACTTCTTAGTAATAAGGATAACTTAAATAATGAGACTTTCGAGATTAATGAAACTAATAACCTCCTTATAACTAAAACTAATAGTAAAAACTCCCTACTCTACTTCCTATAGTATCTCTCCTATATATTAACTGTATAAATAACTACCAGGAGACAAAATCTCTCCCTATTAATATACTAGCAGCTAAAAATATAACTAATCTCAAAAAGATATATAATTCTAAGATAAAATATAGAGGAACCCTCTATAATATCTTAATATTAAAGATCTATATCTTTGAAAATTATTATTAAAAGTTAGATATATCTAACTATATATAAACTAAAGTCTTTTAAATTATACTGAAAGACTAAGCTCTTAAATACTACTTTAACTACCTCAGTAATCCCCTTAATTCTATAATATTTCAGAATACAGCCTACTATATTAAGAACTACTTTAAAAGTAATAAAAATTAATACGTTTACCTCACTAACTAGTATAATATAATATTCAGAAGTATTATTGCTAACAACTAAGATAAGATAAGAAAGGAAATACTTAAGATTCTATTTACTAAACTGATATATATTCAGAAAACCTTCCCTCTTAAATAGTATACTAATCTTAGCCTCTAAAACTACCTCTTAAGTATATACTAAAGAGTATTAGAATACTAATTAGCTCTCTTTAGCTTCATAATAATATACTAAAGAGTTTATAACTAATTATAATCTACAGTTAGTATTACTATAAACCTCCCTCCTATACCATTCTAATATATACTTCAAAATACTAATAATCCTAAGGAATCTTTATTAATTAGTATAGATTAATATTAAACTAACTAGATATATAACTTACTTTAGAGTTCTTACTGAGGATATAGATATAATTATTAAGGATACTTCTAAGTACTATTCAGAGGAGAGTATCATTTAACTCCTACAACTCTATATAGCTAATTTAATAAAAAATATTATATCTATAATAAACCTAGTTACTAATTAATAAGATACTCTCTTAAGGAGAGAAGAGACTTCTATAATTGATATAAGTTTAACTTCTATATAGTAAATATATCAGTATCTACCTATTACTATTTCCTCACTTAGTATAAGGAAGTAGAAAACTTAAATAATAACCTCAGAGGTATTTATAAAATTACTATTAAAGAAAATATAGTAGTATATTACCTCTAAAACTACTTACTTCAAAATTAACCTAAAATACTTAATCCTCTAGGTAACTCTTTAAATAACTTTATAACTTCTTACTTTAAAGAATAATCTATATTCCTAGATAGTAAAGAAATTATAAAGATCCTCTAGAACTAAATAGTAATCTATATCCTAATAAAAGAAGATAATATAACTAAGAAGATCGCTATTTTAGTATCTTTATTTATCCTTAAAAGATATTATTTAGATATAGTTTTCTAAGGGATTTTACCTAACTTAGACACTACTAGCTACTTTATAGTTAGCTACTTCCAGTTTAATATTCTAAAATAAACTATCCTTCCCTCTATTCTCTTAAAAGCTTCTAGAGGAAAATTAATTTCTATGTATTTTAGAGGAGGTAAACCTATAAAGATAATAGATATGATTAATATACTTACGCTATTTAGTATCATAATACTCTATATAGTCTCTTATAAGACTCTATTTCTATTATATCTTACTAATATAAATTACCTGAGTATTACTTTTAATAATATCTGTAGCTAGTTATATTAAAATAAGAAAGTTATCCTAATTATATATAAATAGGGATATCTATAAATATTATTAGATAAGAAGGAGATACTTACTTCCTTATACCTAATAGAGATTAAGATCTAGAGACTCTATTATTATATTAGATATCTATCTGTTATATAATTTTAAGAAATTCTCTATAAAGCTGAATATCTAGTTAATTAAGAAGCTCTTATAGCTTTCAAAAAATACTACCACTAATACTAGATATATAGTATTATCTCCTCTTAATTTAGAATTATCTTCTATAATATTATTAACTTTAACTTTAAAGTTATTATTAATATCTTTTACTTTAAGGATAACTACTCTATCCTCTATATTATTAATATAATTATAGTTTTTAATATTATTTGATTTATATTTAATATTTCAGTAAGATTAATATAGGAAGCTCTTAAAGTATACTAAATTAATATTTACCTAAATTCACCTAATTGTATCTCTATTAATATTAAAATAAACTTTTAATCTAAAGATTTCTATTTACAAGCTAAAATAATAAGCTTCACTATTAGAATTATACTTATTAAAACCTATAATAATATTAGTAAGATAGAATATTACTATATCGTTCTCTATTATATATATAACATCCACTATTAAGAATACTTATTATTATTATAAGAATATTATCTCCAGACTACTTATAAGTTAATAAATAACACTACTAATCTAAATAGTTCTATATTTATACTCTTTATCTTTCAAACCTACCTCCAGCCTACTAAAGACTATACTCTATCCCTAGAGATAGTCTTATAAATATAGGCAGTCTAAAAAGTAACTAAAGTTATGTATTATAAGTATATAAAAAGAATTATTAATATTACTATAGCTACTTATAACAGCCTTAATATATTATACGTTATAAGCCTTCCACTATAGTCTCTTATATATATATAGTAAGAAAAGAAAAGTTAGTAAGATTCTTTTTATCTACTTACTATCTATAGTAAAATATATATTATTAACTTCTCTCATAATCCTTAAGAGTTCCACTTAACTACTATAAAAATATATTATAAAAGTAATAATAATTCTCCTTAACTATATATCTCAGTAGAAATATAGAAATACTTCTACTATATATATAATAATAATAATACTAATAAAGCTAAAGATCCCTCTTAAGAAACCTCACCTATCTTAATCTTATCCTCTATTATCTTTAAACTTCTGAATACTCTAGAGATACTAAAAGATAATAGTATCCTCCCTCCTCATATTAAAAGTAATATATTACTACTTTCTAATAAAAATAAATACATTAGATATTAGAGAAGTATAAAGCTATTCCTTAAACCCTCGAGAGCTATATTGAACTAGGAAAATCTCTCTTAATAAGAAAGTAACTAGGAAGACTAATTTATAGCCTTCCTTATAGCTAAGGAAGAAGCTAACCTAACTCTCTCTTAATCTCTCTACTAAAAAGGAATTATTACTATTTCTAACTTTTCCTTCAAAGAATTAATAGAGAAGAAAGTAGGAAATGTTATAAATAATAATATAGTTGAAATTATCTAATATAACTCTATTCTCTATAAAGACTATACTATCTTTAAGTCTCAAATTATTAGTAAAATCAAAAATAAAGATAGTAACTGAATATATAAGAAGTTAAAACTTATAATCTAAAGTTTTAGAGATAATAGGAAACTTATAATCCTTACTTAGTCTCCCATAATTCAGAGAAATAGCTAAAGATTAATTATAGCTATTATCTCCACACTAATAAAAGATAAGAACTTCCTCCTCTTGCTAAAAGATATTATTTAGACTTACACTTAAGCTAAAACTAAACGTATAAGATATATTATAGTTAAGTTACCTATTTACCTAAAAAACTAATATCCTCTAGAATCTATAATAATAAATATCAAACTATTTTATAACTTAGCTAAATTTAGTATCCACTAGTAAGTAATATACCTAAAATATTATAGAGAATAATTATATATAGAGATATCTATCTATAACTATTAGTTTAATTATCAGAATAATTACATACTATACGTGATGTTATTATATAGATGCAAACTAATATTCTGGTTATTAGTTACTATTATTACTACGTTATATAGTGTGTGGCGCTATATAAGGCTCTAGGTCTATAGTGTAGCAATTGCTTACTAATTACTATACTACTAGGTTACAACTAACGCTGGATGCTAGGTATCTATAGCTAGTAGACCCTAGAGGGTATACTGCTATGTACATAGCAGTATATATAGTTACTATATACCCTATAGTATAGTATAACTAACACTAGTAATTTTTCTTTTTGCTGTATACCCTAATACCTATCTATTTACATGAAAAAATAATACTTTTTACGATCTATACCTTTTTGTCTAAATAACGTCTGAATACCTATTTATTTACTCCGCTTAAGTTACCTATCCCTCTATTCAAATAGTTATGTAGTTTGAATTAATAAATCTCTTGAAGGTGTAGTTTAGAGTATCCTTTATAAAACTATTAGCAATATTATTATCTCTATTAATCTACTGTATCATATAGAGCTTACGGCGTTTATATAACTACCTTAACACTATAATATTAATTATTAGACACTTCTCTTTAGTAATACTAAGCTTTATAAGGTACTTATAAAGTAAATTTAAGTTAGTATATATAATAGTCAGGATCTGAGGGAGCTTTTAGTACTCTAGGATCTTGTTAAATAATATAGTTATAATATAGATAACGTTTACGTTAGTTACTATAATATAGATCTCTAAGGTAAGTATACTCCTAGCAACTCTCTTATTTTTAGTAGATAAGTAATATATAAGGTTACTATAGAGGTTAAACTAGTTATTATTAGTTACAGTCTCTTTATTTAGGATTATTATGAATTCTAGTTAAGATAAGAGGTTAGTATTATTAGTAAAAAAGCTATTAATAAAAATATAAAAGTATACCTTAGAGAGGTTAAGTAGTATAAAGTTAAAGCTTCAGTTAAGATACTCTATTTGCTACTTAAGCTATTTATTTAGTATGGGAATATTATTACTTAAGGGTTATTACTTTTATATTACATACAAGAGGTTACGTAGAGTCTCTAGCTAGTATATAGAGGTAAGGTATATACTATATATATATTATTTAATATATACCTTCTTAAGTGTCTCCGAGTGTAGTATATATATTAATAAGAGCTAGCTTTTACCTTTAGTGTTTTTAGTGTAAGTAGAGGTAATTACTATGGAGTAATAGGATACTTCTATTAAATATAAGGAGTATAGTCTCTCAGAATATAATCTTAGGCTTTACCTGAAATAAAAAATTTTTAAGCTTCTTATTCTCTTAGTAAGAGAATACTATATTAGAGAGGCTAAGAGTATTGTCAGTTTATATACTAATAAGACTAAAGAAATTATTTTAAGTATATAAGATAAAGAGCTATAAGTTATATATTAAAATCCCTATTTATAATCCCTCTTTTTAGTATATAAAGTAAGTTACCTACTAGTAAGTTCTAGCCTCAGTGAGGATATAGAGTAACTTAATAATAATTATTATAAACTTTGGAGGATACTACTTTTTGAGATGTAAAAGTAGTTTAGTTAGAATATACTTTATAAGCTCTATTTTAGCTTAAGTATAAGCTTAAGTAATATTATAAAACTATATTATTATATTTTCTTACTAGAGGAAAGTTAAAATTATAGCTAAAATTAACTATTAGCTACTTCACTAGATTATTAGTAATTATATTAGAATCTTAAATTTGCTTGAGTCTCTAAAGCTTTAGATTATAAGTTTTAACTTCTTATATACTTTATTGGTATCTTTCTTGTTAATCTTATTAATAATATAAGATTTAAAATGTTCATAGTCCTTATAGAGAATAGGGTTATATTAAATAATCTTCAAAATACTATTATTCATAGTATTTTTAACTTCCTTTTTAATTAACCTTTTAAATAACATACTAGATATAATAATTATACCTTTTACGTTGAAAGTAAGTGAGAGTACTAAATCTAACTACTTCTTAGCTATAAGTTATACTATAAAATAAGCCTCTTAGTTAAACTCTAGAAGTAGTAAACTAGCTAGATAATTATAGGTTATATAACTTAGAGATACTAGCTTAGTCTTAGGTATTTAAGGTTAAGGTAGTAGATTACTAACTATTTAAAGAGGGAGAGTATTATTATCTCTAGAGATAGAGGTAATATAAGATATTAACTATATATTTAGAGTTTTAGGGATAGTTACAGACGGAATTAAAGTAACTATATAGAATTAAAAGCTTCTATTAACTGTTAGGTTACTTAGAGACCCTTAGTTTAGCTGAAGGTTAGTATATAAAACTATAAGTACTGGCTCTCGTGAAGTTATAGCTTCAGCTACACTATTATTAATCTCTTATTTATTACTTTTAAAATACTATTTTATAGCTATTAATTAAAACTCTTGAAGGCTATAAGGTAGCTTAAGAACGTAAGTCTCACTATAGGTAGTAATAAGAGGGTATAGTTTTTACTAGCCCTTTTTCTCTTACTATATATATATAAAAGTCTGGAGCGGAAGGATTATTATACGAGAGAAATTAAGGCTATTATATATTACCAAAATAGTGTTAATAATATACTTAGTATACTTATAGTAAACCTCCTCTATAACTTTATATATAGTTTAGGCCTAAGTAATAATATCTAGAGAGGAAGCTGAATCTTCTTTAAAGTATAAATATATACTAAAAATAAGCAGTATAAGCATAAAGCTATTTAAGCTAGTAATATTATTAATTACCTTATATACTACCTGAAGGAATACCTCTTAAGTAGTAGTGGGAAGCTCTATATAGTAAATCTTATATATATAGCGGAGGAGTATATAATAATACTTTACTTTACTAACACTATTATATACCTTAATAAACATAATATAAACTATTAATCCTATAGTTTTTACTTCTAATCTGAAGTCTCTAGATTAAAAAGTTATACTTATATTAGTAGTAATAAAATCAGGAGAGCCTTAGTATATATTAATCTAATATACTCTAAAAGCCTCCTATATTATCTTTCCTAATAGATTAGGTAAAAATTAAGTAGTATTAAATACTATAGTAACGTGAATTAACGTGAAGTATATTATAGTTATTATAATAGATAATATTAATAATAATCTGAAAGTTAAAGTTAATATTATTTTAAATAGTAAAATAAAATCGCGAGAAAGCTATATTATATATTTAGCAGTAGTGGTAGTACCTCTCGAGAGCCTTAAGAGTATACTATTTAATTAGATATCCTATTTTAGTGAGGATATTATAGAGGTATACTATAGCTAGATATCTGAAGTAATAATAGAATCTCTATATCTCTATCTCTATAAAGTATATAGAGGTAATTATTCTCTCTTCATTAAGATGTATCTATAAATATCTCTATTTTTAAATAATAAGTATAATTTCTTTACCCTAGCAGAACTTATTACAGAAATTATAAAATATAATACTGCAGTAATCTATATCTATAAGGTAGAGGGGGAAGGGTATATGATAGGGAACTATATAAAATATAATAATATTAAGTAGTGTAAGTATATTAACTATTCTAAGTATTATAATAGGGGCAGCTTCTATAAAGTATATTATAACTAGTTTACCTTATAGAGGTGTAAAGGTAATAGAGGAGATAACTAACTATTTTAATATAGTAAACTGGAAGTACTTAATAGTTAAGAAGCTAGCAGTATCTAAATTAGGTGGAATACTTTAAAATATAGTATTTAAGTAGTAGTCTTTAAGTGTAAAAATATATATAGAAATAGTAGTACTATCTATAAGTTTACTACTAGTAGTAATATTTTTAGTAAGAATATAGACTATGATCTAATCTTAGTGGATTCTAGTAATTTTACCTCTATTAAAAGTAATAAGCTTCTTACCATCAAATAATATAAAAAACGTCTCTAAGGTAGATTCTACAGAATAGCCTTCCTTAAGGTTAATATCTATTTAATATTATATAATAATTTCTTTATTAGTATTAACCTCTAGTGGAGCCTTTAAGCTATTATTATTAAAACTATTATTATTTTTATAGCTTATAAGGAAAGTATAGTATACTATTATAGAGTATACTTTAGGGTTAGTAGTTAACTTATACCTATTGAAAGTAGTATACTTCTCTTTAAGAGTAAACCTTATAGACTAGCAACTAGTTTTACTATATATATAGTATTTTTAATTAGTATAGCTATACGTAGGTATTAGAGGTAGGTAATAGCCACTTAGAGCGTAAGCTTGCGGACATACAGAAGTATAGCTATAGTCTTAAGAATTACCTTAAGATAAGTTATATATATAGTTAGTCTAAAATTAGTCTCTAGCTACTTTCTGGTAGTTACCTCTATTAACTTATATATATTATACCTTTTAGATTAATAAGATATTACTTATAATAGATCTTAACTAATTATAGAAAATCTAGAAGATTACTATAAAGCTAAAGAAAGTTAACTAATATTCTAGTATACTATAGTATATACTTATAAGCTGGAGGTAGAGGATATTATCTATCTAGATTCTAGTAGGGAAGGCTTTTTAGATATATATAAGCTTTAAAATCAGGAGCTTAAGAGCCTCCTTTTTACTCTTATTAGGATTTTCAGTAATAATATTTTAAAAAGTAGTATTTTACTAGTTAGAGAGGTAAAGCTATTAGTTCTTATTATTCTCAAAGTAATTCTTAATTTACTGGACTATTTAGTTAAATATAAAGTTAATATTTAAGATACTTAAGTAGTTAAAGTAAAACTCTAGGGTATTATCTTTAAGTATAATTAAAAAGAGCTCTACTTATATATACTATAGAATACTCAGTTTAAAATAGTAATTGCGGAAAATATAGATTTTCAACTTAAGGATATTATAAAAGCCTCTACTATACTTTATACTCTTATTATATAATTTAGTAAGATCTGTAGTATACTTAGTAGATATATTATTAAAAGGAGTAGTAGAGGTAACTTATAAGAGATATTTATACTATCTAAATAGCTACTAACTATAGTCTCAGTAATCCTCTTACTATTAGAGAAGTTTTAATATAGAGAAATAGGAAGTTAGTAAGACTGAGGATTAAAATAGAGATCTCTTACCTTAAGCTATAAGTATATAAGTTAGCTAAGTAAGTAGTAGTTATCTCTCTTTAACTACTTATAGTAAGAGTGTTATTTACGTTAAGCTTTTAACTTTAGGTTAGGTTTTATAGGATGGTAATAAGATATACTACTTAGCTTTCGTGAGGTTTCCTAACCACTCTGGAAACCTTTAGAGATTATTTCTTAATAGGAGAAAGTAGTAGTAAATATCCTTAATCTCTAGATGAGTCTATAAGGTAAACTTATCTTACTAAGTAATTTAATGTAAAACTATATAAATATAGTTACTATTTAGTTTAATTTCAATATTATAGGTTATTAAATAGTTCCTAAAATAGTAGACTATATTAATATTACTAAGTTATTAGGTTAACTTAGGCTATTTAACGAAATTACTCTAAAATGTTTAAAAAGCTTTTATCTATAGAGCTCCAGTTAGATATAAAAAGTTAACTAGTATCTGAGGTATATATTAATCTTACTAGTATTATTTACTGTAATAGAGTTATAGTTAATCTTTTAGATCTATCTGAAATACTCTAGATCTATATAGTGGGAGATCTTTATAGATATATAGATACTGGAGGGTAAGGTTATTACTAGTATAGAGGTACTTTAGATAAGTATCTAACCTGAAGAGGTTAATTTAGACGTTATTATAAAAGCTAGAGGGGTGTAGAAAAAGGGAGGATTATTAATTTAGCTGGATCTATATAGAGAATAGTAGGGAAAAAGTTTTTAAGAGGCTATATAGGTCTCTCAAGAGGTTAAAACTAAAGATACTATAAATCTCTAGTATTAAAAGATCTAGTATTACTTAAGGAGGGTTATTATATTTACTAAATATACTTCAGCTGGTAATAATAAGGGTGTGAATTTAAACTCCTTAGTATAACTATAGGAAATATCTTAACTTAACTACTATAAAGGGAAGGCTTACCGAGGTAATTATATTTACTACCTAAAGGTACCTTCTTTATAGTAATCTCCTTAAGAAGTTAGCATACAGTTTAGAAGCTTCTAGTGAGGTTCTAGAGTGGGGAGGGTCTGAAGTATCTAAGTAATAAATCTCACGATCTTTCACCTTATATAGACTTTAGGTATAAAGTTTCATAATTACTTCTTTTAGTATAATAAACTTTATTAATCTGTAGTATAGTAGTATAATAGTTAGGTTAAATACTAATTAGTATTAATTTAATTATTAGGGTAATTATATACTATATATAATTTCGTTATATAGATATAAACTGGTGTTCTAATTATTAGTTATTATTATTACTATATTATATAGTGTATGGTATTACGTAAGGCTCTAGATCTATAGTATAGTAATCACTTACTAACTACTATACTACTAAGTTATAGCTAGCACTAAATACTAAATATCTATAGCTAGTAGGCCCTAGAGGGTATACTACTATATACATAGCAGTATATATAATTACTATATACTTTATAGTATAACGTAGTTGATAAGCAAGTACGCTAGATAAGTAAGTACGCTACCTAACTATAACCTCACTATATTTTTAACTACTATATAATATATAAGAAATTTATTAAATTCAAACTAATTAAGATCCTCCTCTTTAGATATTTCTTCAGTAAATTCATATATTTATATATTATAACTATATTACTATTAGTCTGTCTCTATCCTTAGTTAGTAATTACTACTCTAGTATATTTCCTCTTTAATCTAAGCTATAGCTTCTCTCTGTAATTAAAGGTTCTCTACCTCAGCTATAGTAAGACTTCCTCCTTATTTAAGATATATTCTCTTAGTCCTCCAGTATCTACTAAGTAGGTTATTCTCCTCTTAAAGGATTTAGACTTTAGACTTTAATATAATAATCTAATATATAAATCTATATACCCCCTTCGATAGATACTTTATAATTTTAATAATTAAAATTAGTAAGTTATTTTAATAATAGAAAGTTCTCCTCTTAATAAGTTTAGACTAAAAGGATATTTCTATTAGGTTATTTAGTATTTAAGAAGTCTATATAGAGAATATTATTAGAAGAGACTCTAGAGGTATTAGAGTATATAACTTAATATTAAATTTTAATAGTATACTTTCTATATTTAGAGAGATAAGCTTAGCCTCTCTAAGACCTCCCTAGATATTTTGAGTTATAAAAGTTTATATAAAAGCCTTATAAAATACAGAAAAGAAGTTTTCCTTTATAATATAGATATTACTCTAATATATTTTATCCTTAATTTATTAACTATATACCTTCTTCAGTAACCTAAAATACCTAATATCTAAATGCTAAAATAAATAAAAAGAATAAGCTAATATATAAAATATAATAATATCATTTTCCTTATAATATATCTTAAAATTAGCTATATAGTAACTTTCATAACTATTAATAATAAGGAGGTAATATCTGCCACTTATATATAATTCTATATACTAATTAAAATACTGAAGTTAATCTAGATCTCTTTTATTTATTATCTATTTATTTTTAGATATTATAATACTCTAGTTATATAGGAGACCTATTTCTATATATTGAGTAGAAAGGTAATATTAGCTTATAATAATAATATATAGTAGAATACTATAGCCTAATAAACTAATAGCCTAAATAACTATAATCTATTTATAATTACTAAGCTATATTATTTTTATATTTAAATATCTTTCTATATTTATAATAACTATTCTACATATAATCTAACTTACGATAAAACTAATCTCATTAAAGTTATAGATATCAAAATCTATGATATTATATTTTATAACTATATTTACTATAAGCTAAAACTATATATTTATTATATCTAGATCTTTATATTAGACTCTCTTATAGTTATACTTACAAAGAAAATATATCTAAAGTAATAGTTATTACTTAATAAAGTTTAAAGCTAAGTATTTCCTAATAGGGAGTATATTATAGTTAGTAAGTAGTTTATTAGCTATATCTTCTATACCACTAATATAGAGAGGAAATAATTAGGAATATAGATTAAGAATATACTTAACTAGCTTCTCCTCTTTAAGTATAGTTAATTTCCGCAAACTGAATATAATATTATATTATAATAAGATACTTTTCAATCTATATATTCATATATTGTAACTTATTAAGTAGATCTTTACTGTAATCTAGATACTAAATTTAGAGTCTCTCTAGATAGCTTATAAAGCTAGCTATACCTATACTTCATTTTTTGTTAATTACATTATTCTTAGGAGAGTAATTAAGTGTAAGGTTAAAGTAACTATATAGACGCAGTTAGGTAGCGCACTCACTTATCTGACGTACTCACTTATTAACTATATTAATGTAACTAATAATAATCTTTACCTCCTTAATTCTTAACCTAATAATAAAATACTTAGTATAATTAGTATATAAACTAATAATATTTTTAGTTTTTCTAATACTATTTTTACTTAATAAGAGAATACAAAACTAGTAAAAACCTTTCTTATAATAAAGTTTAGAATCTTCCTTATAAAGTTAATATTACTAGTATTTAATAATAGTAGACTCTCCCTCTAAGGTGAAAACTTCCTTCTTAAGTAAAAAAACTAAAGCTATAAACTTACTATTATTAATATTCTTACAAACCCTAACACACTTAAGAAAACCTATATTAAATAATATATATATAAAGTATATATTATTTTAATTTACCAGCCTGCGATACCTTTTAACCTCTCACATATAATATAATAATAATAAGTTTCTAGTAATAATACTACTACTCTTAATAAGTATATTAAATAGTAAATAAAACACTTAGATTAAAGATTAACCTTTATCTTTCTTAATCTCTCTAAAATATATCTTTATATTTTTATGAATAGCTTCTTTACTAATAATATTAACTTATTTTTTTAACTAGAATTTACAATAATCCTAGGCTAAGAGATAACTATTAGTAAAAGTAAGTTTAAAATCTAAGGAAATTTAGTTTATTACTTTTTAACTAAAAGTAAAAGAGTAACTTGAAGTATATTTACTTTAGAGATCTATATTATAGTTACTAATATAAACTTTATATATACTATTCCTATATCTTTACAAAAGATTATAGCTTATTATAACCTTCCTCTTATTCCTATAATTATCTATACTAACTTATACTTATTATATAAATACCTTATAAAGTTTAATATTATAAAAGAGAAGAGGTTTATAATTAATATTATAGCTTTAAGGTAATTATAGAAATATTAAGAACTCTATAAGGTATAGTAGATTAATAGTAAGGATAACCTTACTAATATCTTTACTAAAAAGTCTCTAAACTATATTCTAGAGAGATTTATTAATATAAATAATATAATAGTTTATATAGAGAGATATATTACTTATTGTCAGGCTACAGCAGAGAGGGGGGGTACCGGGGGCCTATCGGGTCCCCCGTAAGAGAACACCAGCGCCCGGAATAATGGTTATTCCGGGCGGCGAGGCTTAAATACTAGTGCGGAGTAGCAGCTAAGTGAGGGGAAAGATAAGTTTAAATAGTCATATAGCAGAACGCCTACCTATTCAGAGATCCTATCACTTAATATAAACCCAGCCTGACACGTTCAAACTTCTACCTACTCTTAGGTATACTAACTAGTGGGACTATAATAACGTTATATATATAAATCACCTAAGCGTAGTATACTGTTGATAGCTCGGGAGAGTTAGGTATAGGCGGAGAACTAACCCCTACAGTAACTAATAGTAATATTAATAACCCTGGGGAGCAGCAGCCCCCCCAGAATAATAGTAACCTTTCTGAAGTGGAGCTTAATTAATTAATTAAGAAAGAAATAATAAAATTAAGAAAGAAGTGGAAGTTAGTAAAGCTGATAGCTTTAAGAAGAGAAGAAAATATAGAAGAGGGGACTACTAGGGGCCTCACTATTCCTAATCTAGAGCCTAAGAGGTAGAAAGGAAACCTCTTAGTGAAATAACTTACCTCTATTTATTATAAGGAAGATAGCTAGTCTAATCTTAATAACTTTCTATTTAAACTTAGAGGATAGTTTATTATAATGGAAAATAACTTTATAGTAGATAAAGATAAGGTCTAGTATACAGACTTATACCTTAAGAGTATCGCCTCCCGCCGCTAGATTAAGTAGGTCTCTATTATATATAGTAATAATATTAAGTAGGTTACCTAGTTAGCTATAGAGGAATAGCTTAAGTTAAGTGTAGATAATACTGACACTAAGGTTATTACTATATCCACCCAGTTAGATACTATACAGTAGAGAGTTAGCTAAATCTACTAGCAGTTTATTAACACTTATAAAGCTATTAAGACTAAATATCCAGATATCCAGCTAGAGAGGCTCCATATTATTAATATTATTAACTACTTACTACTAAAGTTAAAAAGAGTAATTATAACTAGGAGCCTCCTAGTAACTCACTAGGAACTAAACTATACTACTAAATAAGTAGAGACTATTAAATAATCTATAAGTAGATTAATCCTAGCAGATCCTACCTATAAGATACCAAAATAGAGAAGCTGCAGACCACTAGTAGTACCAATAGTAATCCCTACTAGAGAGACAAGCAGTAAGAATTAGTCTAGAGAGCAGTCTACCACTATAGCTATATCGCCTGAGATTAAGCAAAAGGATACTCCACAGGCTAGAACTATAGCCCCCAGGGGGCCTCCGAAGTGCTATAACTATAGCAAGATAGGTTATATATCTTACTAGTGTGAAGAAGACATATACTACATATGTAAGGAACTTAGGTACACGGGAAGGCTCTGTCACTTAGTAGCGACTGGGGTTAACAGTATTCAAATCCCGTAGGATCTGGAGCTTCACTAACGCTTCAAAACTGAAGTGTTAGTCTATACAGAGAAGAGTTAGAGGAAGGGGAAAGTACTTATCAACCCGGGGGCTGACGAGAATATCCTAGGTTAGAATATATTATATAACACTAAACCTGTGGAGGTTAGCAGAAAACTAGAGATATTAGGTTTCTAGAGGGGAGTAGCGTCTAAATATAGAATATATACTGTAGTTATAAAGATTATAGATAACTTCAGTATAATAAAGATAAAGTCTTATATATTCTAAGTAAGTAAAGCTGGTAAATATAATATTATCCTAGGGATCCCCTAAAGTAGAGAGGTAAAGTTAAATCTAGAGTGGAGAACTCTAGACTGAACCTATCCCTTAGCTATTAGTAATATCAAACTGGTATATAAGGCTAAAGTGATTAATAAAACTAAGAGGTAATCTAAATATATACTAGTAATCTCAGCCTTATTAGCGTTAATAGAGGGGGAGCAGTAGGCTATATAATAGTAACCTAGGGAAGATATAAATAAGGAGAAAGATGGAGATACCTAGTTACCACTAGAATACTGAGAGTAGGCTTACATTTTTAATATAAAGAAGGTAGGTATACTAGTAGAAGAGGGTGCTTATATGTATACGATAAAGCTGGAGAAAGATAAGGAGCCTCTATAGGGTTCTATCTACTCTCTTATAGAGAAAGAACTGGAGGAATTATAATAATACCTAATATTAGCACTAGAAAAAGGATAGATCAGGATATCTTAGAGCCTAGCGGGGGCGCTAATCCTATTTATCCTAAAGAAAGGAGGCAAGCTGAAGCTATATATAAACTACAGAAAGCTCAATAATATCACTATTAAGAACTAAACACCTCTGCCTCTTATTAGTAAGATCTTAGACTAACTAGGGGGAGCCTTATAGTTCACTAAGCTGGATCTGAAGGATGCGTACTACTGGGTGTATATACAGAAGAGAGATAAGTGGAAGATAGCATTCAGAATATAGTATAGACACTTTAAGTATTAGGTTATACTATTCAGATTTATTAATATCCTAGTAACCTTCTAGATATATATTAATAATATCCTAGTAGGCTTTATAGATATTACCTATATTATTTACCTGGATAATATTCTAATTTTTATAAAGATAAAAGAGGAGTATATAAAAGTAGTGAAGGAAGTGCTTAACTGATTGTTTACTGCGGGGCTCTATACTAATCCAGAGAAATATAAGTTTTATATACAGACTATTAAATTTCTAGGTTTTATAGTCTCCCCTAATAGTATTACTATAGAGGAGGAGAAAGTAGTAACTATTAAGAAATAGTTAATACCCACTAGTATCAGAAAGATCTAAGTTTTCTTGGGATTTACAAAGTTTTATAGGAGATTTATTCAGAACTACTTTATAGTAAATACTGAACTTACTAATTAACTAACTAAGTAGATAAAGGGGGAAAATATAATAACCTCTAGAGTGATAGAAGCTTTTAAGAACCTAAGAGAAAGATTCACTAAAGCCTCTATCTTACGTTATTTTAACCTAGCTCTACTAATCTAGATAGAAATAGATACTTCAGATTTTACTATAGAGATAGTAGTAACTCAACTAGAGAAGGGTAGGTAATAACTACTAGTATACTTCTTATAGAAATTAAGGAGAGTAGAGTTAAGATATAGAATACTAGAGGTAAAACTATTAGCTATCTATAAAGCAGCATTCATATAGAGATATTACCTCTTATACTCTCAATATAAAATCACTTTTATTACTAACTATTTAGGTTATTAGTATCTAGCTGCAAAGCTCCAGCTTAATAGTAGATAAATAAGACTCCTGTAAGATATATTATTATTTAATTATATTATTAACTACTAGCCGGAAAAGTAAAACCTAGCTAACAGTCTCTCTAGATAATCTAACTACTAACTAACAGAGAGAGAGACTTAAGATACTAAGATAGCTTTCCTTAAAGACTTCCTAAGCTAGTTTCCAGACTAGATAGTAGTAGTATCCCTCTGGGGCTAAGAATCTTAAATAAGTCTTAAGGATCTTATTCTAGAGAGATTAGAAAGGATATTAGAAGAGGAAATTAGAGAGACACAGAAGGAAGCTACTATAAGGGGAAGAGAGAAATTATAACTGAGAAGTAGTAAGTAATCTTTTAATAATAAAGGAGGAGTAAGATTCTAAGGTAAACTAGTTATTCCAGATAGTTACTAACTTTAGGTTAATCTGCTAATAGTTTTTCATAATAAACTTCTAGGAGGGTACCTAGAGGTCACTAAGATACTTAAGAGGTTAGGCTAGATATACTAGTGGAAGTTAATAAGAAAGGATATTATAGAATATATATCCCAGTATATAGTATACTAAAGATTAAAATTTAGATATCACCTTCCATATAGTATACTAATATCTCTACTAATACCTAACAGCCTATAGTAATATATTAATATAGATTTTATCACTAAATTACTTAAGTTAATAAAGTTCTCAGGGAAAAACTATAATAGTATCCTAATAGTTATTAACTAATTCACTAAATATACTCTCTATTTACTAACTAGAAAGTTCTTAATAGTAGATAAACTAGCAGCCTTACTAGTAAATAATATTCTCCTAAAATATAAAATCCCTCAGACTATTATATTAGATTAAGAATTACTATTTATAAGCAGATTTTAGGTATTTATTACCTACCTGCTAGCTATTAAGTAGAAACTAAATATAGTATACTATCTCTAAATAGATAGTTAAATAGAGTATCAAAATTAGAATATAGAATACTTCCTGAAAGTAGTAGTTAATTTCAACCAGGACAACTAGGTAAAGTAGTTACTTATAGCTAAGTTTATCTATAATATTTCTATTTATAATGTTACTAGGGTAATACTAGTGGATACCTTAATAGGCTATTTACTGATAGGACCTCACGATAGTATCCCAGAGGGAGTTAAACCTAAAGCTATCCTGACGGCAGAAGAGAGGGTAAGATACTTTCAGTTACATTATAGGTAACTTAGAATCTTACTAGAGGAAGTAAATAAAAGATATATAAAGTAGTATAATAAGAAAAGGAAGTAGTTAGACCTTAAGGTTAGTAATTATATATTACTATC
This sequence comes from Colletotrichum lindemuthianum, assembly GCA_001693025.2. Taxonomy (NCBI): domain Eukaryota; kingdom Fungi; phylum Ascomycota; class Sordariomycetes; order Glomerellales; family Glomerellaceae; genus Colletotrichum; species Colletotrichum lindemuthianum. The sequence goes on from MASP02000579.1 coordinate 37,246, forward strand.
TACTAAGAATATTAGGTAAAAATAACTAACTAAGAAGCTATCTAATAAATACTTAAAGTTATTCAGAGTGATATAGATAGTTAATAGGGGATAAGTATTTAAACTTAACCTTAAAAAAAGATATTAGATTTATAATATCTTCTCTCTATCCTAGTTAGAAAAATATAAAAGAGAACTACTAAAACCTCAGGTAGTTCCTATTAAAGATCTAGGAGATAATATATATAAGGTCAACTATATTATAGATTATAAAGAATCTTAAAGAAATTAATAGTATTTAGTTAAGTAGAAGGAATATAGAGTGGAGGAAAACTTATAGGAACCTTAATATTATATCTTAAAGGAGTTAAGATCTAAATATAAGATAAGTATCTAGAGTATTACTAGTGGATTATAAGAGAGATAGTAAAGTTAAGTTATCAGTAAGATAAAGCTAGGAAGCTTATATTAAGCCTGAAGGCTAGAGAAAAACAAAATAAGCCTGAAAGTAATAACTAAACTCTGAAGAGAATATAAACATAGGGTATTAGTGGGGGAGCGGGGGGGAACAGAATTAAGTAGCTTTATTATTATCGTCGCTTCTACTGGCGTTATCACTATTATTATCACCCCTCTCGTCAGAGTTCTCGGGGGAGGGCGAACGGGAATTAAGGTTACTAGTATACTATAATAAGAATATTAGGAGAGAGGAAGTTACTAGAGGGATACTGGGGGAGGAAAAGGATACTAATAACGTGAGAATAAGTTAAAAACTACTCCAGAAAAGTAGTCTAGAGGCTTATAAGGATGGCAGTCTGGGCCTCAATAGCGCAGGTCTGCGCCTCCTATGTCAGGTGAAGGGTGGTAGTAGCCTGGAGGCCTCACTCTAAGAGGCAGTTTTACCGCGAAACAGCAGAAGCTATAGCCTTGGCGGCTATAACTTAGCGCTTGTAGGTTAGCTACTTAGCTTCCTCATCCTTAGCCTTACGTTTGGCGTTAGACTTATTAGCGTGGGAGGTTTTAGCCTGGAGGGCTTTCTTGGCTGCAGTCTGCGTTTTAGTAAGCTTCTCCTACAGAACTGGTTAGCAGGGGGGTATTAGGGGTTAAAAATATAAAAAATTACCTTGGCTTCGCGGGCGGCAGTGAGGGGGTTAGGCTCTGACAAAAAATCGTCAAAAAGATAGTGGAGGACTAGGGTGGAGGATTAGGGTGGAGGAAGTAGTAGCGTAAGTAGCTTAGGAAACGTCAGAAAGAAATTCTCAGCTGCAGGAGTAGCTTATAAGAGGGGGGATAGAGGCATACTGGAACACACTCCTTACTGCATATAGCAGCATAATAAGAACACTTATTACTAGCATCTAAGATAGTTAGAGTAATAAGGATAGGGAAGCTATAGAGACCTACTGGTGGTCTTATAATAGAGACAGAATATTAAGGTAGGGCCCTGAGGATTCCAGCTAGCTAAGAGATAGAGGTAGTAGCAGTAGGGGATAGAATATATAAGATTAGAGTTATTATTATTATTAGAGCTATCAGTAGGCGGCTGCTTATAAGCAGTATAAGAAGACTTAGTTACTTCCTTCTTTAGAGCAGGAGGAGGGAGCGAAAGTGGGGCACTAGCAGCAGCAGGAGTAAATATTATATTATTATTATTATTATCAGCATCCTAAAAATAAGGTTATTAACGAAAGAAAACAACAGTCATATCCGTAAGGTTGAGAAATTAAATAATAAAAACAGCCTTTACTCAGCTATAGGCAGTTAAGAGTTTCACTAAGGTAGAGGGTATATAATTTAATAATAAAGGGGTCACTTAGGGGTCACTAGGGGAGGATAATAGGAATAGTATAGAGGATAATATAGTTCTCTAAGACTGAGAGAACTATAAAGTGAATAATATCTAAATCTGGATACTGAAAATAGTATCTTATAAAATAGGAAGGAATAGGAAACCTACTGGTAGTTACTAGAAGATATTTAGGAGGGTATCTCTAAAGAGAGGAGAGACTATAAATATAGTAGATGTAAAATCCCTATAGTTAGGGGTGAGGAAGAAGCTTTTCTGATATCCTTATAGTTAAGGAAGATAGATTACCCTAGGGGGGGTATTAGGTTAACTAAAGTGTAGCTATAGTTAGAATATATCTTAGGAGGCTAATATTAACTGGAACCTAACGTTAGGAGGCTGAAATATAGAGCTTAGAATAGACTTCCAGATCCTAACTGATAAGGGGTATTAGAGGGGGAGTAGAATACTGCTTCCCTATACTGGGCTTTAGTAGTTAGGTCCTAAGGATAGGATCTCTCGGAGGGGGGATTATATCAAGCTACAGCAGAGAGGGGGGGCATCGGGAGCCTATTAGGTCCCCTATAAGAGAATACCGGCGTTCGGAATAATGGTTATTCCGGGCGGCGAGGCTTAAATACCAGTATGGAGCAGCAGCTAAGTGAGGGGAAAGACAAGTTCGAATAGTCACATAGCAGAACGCCTACCTATTCAGAGATCCTATCACTTAGTATAAACCCAGCCTGATACTTATTTAGAATAAAAGAAGGAAATTTAGAAAGTTATTTAAGTAAAAAATATAAGTTATTTAGTTAATTATATCTTATATATAAAAATATAGTATACTATAGTTAAAAGGTAAAAAGAAAGTTTACTAATATTAGTAATATAATAGCTATAAGGTTATTAGAGCCCTACAGTATACTAACTATATAATATAACCTAGTATTAGAGATAAGCTACTAGTAATAACTAGCTACTAGTTATTACTATCTACTAGGCAATTAGTAACTAATTACCTAGAGTATCTAAATCTAGCCTATATGTAGCCTATAGGCTATATACTATAAATATTAATACTTTTAACCCTATCGGCATACTATATATAATAATATATATAATATACTTTCCTCTAGTGAAACTAATAATAAGGATATACTAAATAGAAAGAGGATATTAATAAGAAGCTCTTATTAAATAAGAAAGATATATAAACTTTATATAAAAGCTTATTAATATTATGATAGATGTAGTAACTCTATAGTAATATAAAGTAATATATAAGCTAATTGTAAATAATAATAGAGACTTAGCCTATAGCCTCCAGCCGGGCAGCAGCTAGAGAGGAGGAGGGTAATATTATAAACTATATCTAAATATTCAGCTAGAGCTATACTTAGGTATTTAAAACTAACTCTCTCGCTTAAGTGGGACCTCAGTAGACTCTATATAGTATTATATATATAGACTTATCTATATACTTATAAAAACTTCTCTTTTACTTTTTAGTTCTAAATAAACAGTATTTTCCGTTACCTTCTGGTTCAATAAGCCTAGGTCCAGCCTTTTATATCCTAAAGATAGGAAACTTCTAAATATATTTATTAAAATAGAGTTTATTTTTAGAAAGATTAACTTTATATATAATAGATAAATAGAAGCCGTTTTACGTACAGGCTACTATGTAATCTATTTATCAAATTTTCTAATATTAACGTTTAATTAATTTAGAGTATAATTAATTAAAATTATCTAATCTTAACTTGGAAAATTAATTTTCTAGAATAAATAGAAAATATAAGGTTATAAGAGTAAAGTAGAATACTTAACTTTTATTTACTTAATATAGAGTATTTATAATAAAAACAGTAATAGTAAAATAGCTATAAATTTAATAGTTCTATAGTATATTCTATATAGAGCTAATCTATATGAAGGGCTGGATCTAGGCTTATTTAACTGGAAGGTGGCGTAAAATACTGTGTATTTAGAATTAAGAAGTAAAAGAGAAACCTTTACGAGTGTGTGGAAAAGCCTGTATATATATTACTATATAGAGCCTACTAAAGCTCCACTCGGGCGAGGAGGTTAGCTTCAGATATCTAGATATAGCTCTAGCTGAATATCTAGATATAGTTTATAATATTACTTTCCTTGTCTCTAGTTACTACTTAGTTAGAAGCTATAGACTGAGTCTTTATTATTATCTATAATTAGGTTATATATTACTTTATACTACTTTAATATTACTATATCTATAATAATATTAATAGGTTTCTATATAGAGTTTATATATTCTTCCTATTTAACTAAAGTCTCTTATTAGTATTCTCTCTCTACTTAGTATATCCTTACAGTAAGAATATTTTTAACTAGCTATTCAGCCTCCCTATTATTATCTACTAGTAGTAGTAGCTAGCTATTAATTATAATTTACCTAGGTAGTAAGTTAGTAGTAACTTTTTAGAGTAAATCTATATAAAACTCTAAGTGAATAGACTCTAAAGTATCTAACTTTATAATATAAAGTGAGAGAATCTTTACTACTATATATTTATAGTATACCTAAGTTAGTTTTCAGCTTAGTTTTAGTAACTTATAGTTAAATTTATTTAACTATATTTTATTACTAACTTAATATTAATCTATAGAGAACTAGGTTTTATTTATCTAAACTTCTAATTTCTACTAAATAGTAGCTATCTCTATATAGATATATATTATTACTAACTATATTTTCTTAACTAGCTAGTAGGTAGTAACTTTACTACTATTAAGTAGTTTTATATACTTCTTAGTAACTAAGATAGAGTTAATATAATATCTATAATCTATAAAGAAAAATATAGTCCCTATTATATTATATTATTAGTTATAGAAAGCTAACTATATAATAAATAGTAGGTTATTCTAGTTATTTTAGAATTAATAAGTAAATATCCTTAAAACTACTTAGATCTCCTAATTATATTATTCTATAATTCTATTAGTCTGTAGATAGTAGTTAGTATTTAATAGGTATATAATATCTATTAACTTATAGAATTTCTTTTAGAAGTAATTTACTTAGTTAGATTATCTATTATTTAAAATAAAATATAGTATTCTATAAAATCTATAGTAGTAACTAAAAAACTACTAAGTATATACTTCTATCGCTATTATATCTATCTCCTCTAGTATAAGAGCTTTACTTAGTTAATTAATAATAATCGAGAGGTAATAGCTACTTTATTTTTTTATAGGAAGTAAGTTAATAATAAAGTCTATTGATAGATTAGAATATAACTAGTTAAATATTAGTAGGAACTTTCGAAATTCTTTTTTAGCTTACTTCTAGATATGTATACTTCTATATATATCATAATTATATATAAATTAGTAGATACTCTATAACTATCTAGATTAGTAGGACTATTAGTTTATAATCTCTAGTATACTATTATACCTTAAGTAGCTTATAGGGGAGAAGTTATATAACTTCTATATTAGCTTAATCTTAAGTTTATTAAGGAGGCTATTACTTTCTTTACTATCTAGTATTTGAAATCTCTCTCTAAAAGTAAGTTATCCTAATTTATTAATAGTATATTTAGTAATCTGGATTGTAATATAGAAGTTAGGAGAAAGTTATACTTTACCTACTAAACTACTATAAAAATCTATTAGTATAAAGAGTCTCCTTAGTAGTATAATCCTATATCTCTTATAAGTCTAACTTTCTTTTAAAAGCCTAAATATTAATAATATCTATATATTCTATCTGAAGCTCTACGGAAATAGTAGTATTTAGGATAACTTATATTATCTATCTCTATTACTTGTTATTATTTTACTCTTTAGGGATATTCTATTCCCTCTCGGAGAGAATATTAGAGATTACTACCTAAGTATCTAGTTAGTATTTAAGGTAAAGTTTATATTAGGATAATTTCTCTACTTACTAACTTTATCTCTCTATAAGTTATTATCTCTTTATAAAATACTTAAAGTTCTTATAGTTAGTAAGAATCTTAAACTTTCTAGTATTTTATAACTTTACTCTCTATATTTTTAAATAGACTAATATTATAAGGAGCTCCTTACTATAAATTAGGTAATTAAACTCTGTGGGGGATAGATATTAAGAGTGGAAAGCTACTAGATACTTTACTCTAGCTTTATTATCTTAGGTTAATATACTTCCTAGAGTATACTCTAAATAGTCTGTCTCTATTATTATTAGAATATTGGGTTTCAATTTCTGTAGAATTAACTCTATAGTAAAAAGTTATTTTAGTGTGAGGAAAACTTCCTACTATTTTAGTCTTTAGTTAAAAGGAATAAACTTCTAAGTTAGATAGTTTAAGAGCTCTATAATAATATTATACTAAGGTATAAAGATCTTATAGTAATTTATAAACTTAAGGAAATTATATATACTTTTTAGTAAACCAGAGGGAAGTTAGTTAGTAACAGCTTCTAACTTCTTAAAATTATAAGAGAAGCTTTTTCCAGCTAATATAATAACTTAATATACTTAACTATAATAATAGAGAATTTCTATTTCTTAGGATCTAACTTAAAGTTTATATTAGTGAATTAGCTAAGTATCTAATAAACTTTCTCCTTATACTTTTTTTATAAGTTACTAATATAAATAAGAATATTATTAATATATACTATAATAAAATAATTAAGAAACTATTATAGGTAGCTATTAATATATTATTAAAATATAGTAGAAATATTAGTAAGTCTAAAAAGGTATACTATCTATTTAAAGAGACTATAATATATCTAAAAAGCTATTTTCTTCTAATCTACCTTATTAATTCTAATTTTATAGAATATATTAATAACATTAAGTTTAATATATTAGTAGATAATAGTAACTTTCTAGAGAGTTTCTAATATAAGAGGGAGGAGGTAATAATCCTTCTTTATAATTATATTAAGAATTCTGTAATTTACGTAGAAATATATTCCTTTATCTAGTTTTCTTATAAAGAGAACTAGGAGATTAGTAGAGAAGCTACTTATTTTAATAAATTTCTTATTAAGTAAATCCTCTAGGATCTTCTTAAGTATTAGAAACTTCTTCTATAATATATTATAGAGGGGTTTCTATAGGAGGTCTAGTTTCTATCTCTTATTATTAAGGATTAATAGGATATAGTAGTTTATCCCTAGTTAGCTGGGAGGCAGTTAGTATACTGAATCTAGATAGAAGAAATCTGGGAATTTCTTTAAGATATTTATAGGGATATAATCTTTTAGATTTACTTCTACTTTTAAGGCTAATATATTCTTAATATCTATTAGACTAATAGATATAATCTAGTAGGGATTTAGTGTCTCACTAGTATACTGTATAGTATACTAATAAATAAATATAAATAAATTAATATTAAGTAGTTAAGCTAACTGGATCTCCTTAAGTTATATTAGCTTATTTTAGTGCTTTAGGTATACTATTATACTGCCCTTCCTGTATATTATCTATTAGGCTCTAGTATTATAGATAATATAAATATCTTTTATTTACAGCTACTTAAGATATAAAAGCAGCTATAAGCTCTCTATAATATAGATATAAACTTTCTATATATAGCTACTAACTTCTAAAGTTAGAATGGTTACTTCCTCAATGTTACTAAGTGATAGCTTAGTAGTATATCCTCTTATCTATCTTTTAAACTTATTAATTAGTGGGAGGTAAAATTTCTTTATAAGGGAGGTATTAATAATAATATAGATATTATAATCTATATTAATAAGTATATTAATAGAACAATTTCGATTAATTTTAGTTTGAATAGTGGCTAACTACTAGTTACTTATTTTTTTTTTCTATTATTTCTCTTATTCTATTACTTCTGTTTTAGTTAGCTCTAAGGTCTTACTTCGCTCTAGAGTTACTTTTTTCCTGAATTCTCACTGTTACTAAGTAGGGTAGTTATTACGACCCAGCAGGACTAGGGCTGAGTTACAAGGTATCTAGCAGCTATAGAGGATTTTGTATATATAAAGGGAAGAATATAATAAGGAATCTATCAGACTACGGAGGAACTATAGTATAGATTATATAATAATAAAAGATAAATAATTACTCTGTAGGGTAAGTAATTAATTAGTAGATCCTCGAAGTAATTAGTAAAGCTAAATAATTACTAACCTATAAATAGTAATTACTTCTTACTTTCAGGTTAGTGAAATATAATATAATATTAATAGGAATAGGAAAATCTATAGTATTACAGACTTATATATAGGATAAACCTAAGTCTACTTAAGGTTAGACTTCTATAGTTTTTCAGTAATTAACTTTATAATTATCCTTAGATACTTCTAACTTTATCTCTCAATCTTCTTATTAAATTTATATTTAATTACTATAAGCTCTAAAAACCTAATCTTATTAGTATTATAATAATATTATTATTTATATATTATAGTTTTAACTTACTATTAATAGACGTACCTCTACTAAATCTAAAGCTAGCTATAATATTTTAATTACTTCTATTTAGTAAGTTAACTTTAAAATATCTACTTAATAGTATTTAGGAAAAATATCACTATATTTATTAAATACTAAATTCCTTCTACTTCCTCTAGTTTTCAGGGAATACCTCTTAAGGGTAAATAACCTATTAAGCTTCTAGACTAGGAAATAAAGAATATTAAACCCTCTAGTGATAAAGAAGATAATACTACTGAATTTATATAATAGCTCTAAAAAGATAATAGAGATATAGTTAAGATACAGGAGATTATTAATAGTAAGACTATAGAAATCACTTAATTTTAGTAGAATTTCTATAATAATCTAGATTAATAGTAACTTCTAGCTTTTTAGTAGGAAGTTAATATCCTTTATATTACTATTAATATTATCCAGACTCTAGTTAAGTTATATAAGAAACTTTAGCTTAATTTACTATAAGCGTTTAATAGAACTTCTAAGTATCTTAAGGGATTTTTTACTTAAGTTAAAACGTACTATTAGTTTTATAATTTCAGTTTTAAGAATAAAATTAAATAAGGTATTTACGTTATTTTATTCCTTAAAGGAAGAACTTTCATATAGTTTAAACTTTATCTCACTAATTTCCTTATTTATAAATAGAATAATCTTAAGTTAGAAACTTAGACTATTTTTACAGACTATTATAATTTTAAAAGTATTGTGATCTTACTATTCTAAGAACTAGATAAGTAATAATAGTATAAATAAGATTTAGTAGCTTTTAAGTAGAAAGGTATAACTATATACTATATAGCTAAATTTAGATATATTTATACTAAACTTAACTATACTAATAATTGTAAGATTTTTATATTCTACTAAGGACTGAAAGAAAATATTAAAGATAAACTTATTAAATAAGATAGACTTAGTAACTTTATTATATATATAGAATTTACTATTCAGATTAATAACTAACCTTTTAAATATTACTATAAGAAAGGTAAATAGTAATAACTTTAATAACCTAATAGTGGATATAAGTATTAAGGATTACAATATAACTACTGAAATTAATATAATAATTAGGAAACTAGATAATAATTTATCCTATAAATAAATATCTCTTATAGCTACTATAGTAAACTTATAGACTTTACTACTAGAGTTACTACTAAAGATAATAAATAATAAGATTTTAAATATTATAATTATAATAAACTAAGATATATAGCTAAAAACTACTATTTACCTAAATGTTAGTAGTAAGGATAATAATTTCAGTTAGTATCTGAATAAACCTAATAAGTTAATATTGCTAAAAAGAAAATACTTTATACTTCTCTAACTTAGATAGCTTATTTTAATAATATTTATATTATATATTAAGGATTTAAAGATAATATAAAATAGTATCCTAAGAATCCATCTGGATAATTAGAATATTATACTAAAAATACTAGTAATAGCTAATATTAAGAAAGAAGAAGAATTTATACTAATTCCTGAGTAAGACTGGACGTAAGAAAAAAAAATAATAATCCTATAGCTGCAGGCAGCTGAGAGAGAATTTTACTACAGAATTAGTTAAATATCTAATAGATAATTTTTATAGAGAATTTAGTATTAGATTTAGTAAAGAACTAACGCTAGAGGAAACTTACCTCTTACTTAAGCTCTTATATAACTACTTAAAGTAAGTAATAAGATATTAATAAAAACCCTCACTATAGTTAAATATAATAAGCTAGAATATAAAGTTAAGAAATAACTTAATAATCTCTATTAGTAAGAATATATTGAAGTTAGCTTAGGAATCTATATTAACCTAAGTAACTTATTTAAGTTAATCACTAATAATACTAAACTAGATAATAATACTATTAAAAACCTAGGATCCTCTATTTTATAGTAATTATATAGTAATAAAAGTAAGTAACTTAAAACTAGGAATATTTACTTAACTTAAGATAAGTAATTTATTATATTCTATAGAGTTTTAGGTAACTAGACTCTAAACTACCTTAAGATAATCCTCTATAATATAGACTATAAACTTCTATAAATGAATTATCCAGCTTACTAAACTATTCTTTAGATATATTATATATAAGATAATTATATACTATATTTTAGTAAGAAATTTAATAGATAATTTTTCCTATAATGATTTGAAGATAATCTAATTCTGAATATATATCTTAATATAGATCTATTATTTTGGAAACTTCAGTATTCTAATAAAAACTATTTTATAGTATTCGTATTTAGTGAAAACTACCTTATAGTATATATAAATAATATTATTACTAAATAGATAGACTGTAAATTAGACTATTATATAATCTATTATATTAATAAAGTAAGAGAATAACGTTATTAATATAATAAACTTTAGGAATAAGAAAAAGACACTAAAGATAAACTTATACTACTAACACTAGAATATAGAGAGTTAATATTTAGTAAGATATTTTAAGAAGGAAGAATTATAATCTATTATTATAAAAGTAGAATAATATTAGAATAGAGAAACTATAAGTAATTAAAAAACTAAACTTATTTACTAAATAAGTGTAAGAGTGTGGCTAAAGGCTTAGGTAAGGGAAGAGCAAACAGTAAAAGGTAGGTCTCTATAGGTTATAAGATTTCAACTTAGTGGGCTAACTGGTAGTAGCTATAAGAGGCTTTTATCCTATAGTAACCTCAGGCTCTATTAGTTACGTGATCCTAGCTATCCCAGTTCTCTATATAGACTATAGGGGACTATATCCTTATAATTATCCCCCCCTTCAGAGGCCTTAGCCCCTAAGGCCTGTAAATACTATATAGCCGCATGTTTTTAATATATGACTTTGCTGACCGTTCGCCAGTGGCGCTAAGTTTAAATATAAAATAACAGTTAAAATAACAGTTAAGATAATAGTTAAAAATAACAGTGAAGATAACAGTTAAATAACAGATTTAAGTAATTAAGAGAAGAAATTAAAACTATAGGTATATTAACCTATAATATTCCTATAGGTATATTAACCTGGGAGGTTAATAACCCCTCAGTGAGGCCTCCCTATAAGTATATTAACTTATAAGGCTTCAGTATATTAACCAGATATCTTAAGGTAATTACTAGAGTATCTGACCCCTTCAGTATATTAACTAGATATCTTTAGGTAAATACTAGGGCGTCTAACTTCTTCTCCCTGAGGTATCCCACAGCAGATCAGGCATATAAAGCTTCCTATAGCTGATTAAGCTACTAAGGTATAAGCAGATATTCGCCAGTTACTTCGCTCCCAGAAAGAGGCTACTACTATTACACCCTAATAGTCTTCCAGCCTCAGGCTCAGTATAGCCTTAAGACCCTTTTAGCAGCAAGCTCTCAGCAGCTAGATAGTTACAGCAAACCCTTATAAGGTAGCTAGATTTCTAGCAGTATATACAGAACTTATTTCAGTAACAAGTAACTATTAAATAGCCTAACTTACTACAGACCTCACATATTTAAGCCTCAAGGTAGAGCCTCTTAGCTGAAGTTAACTTATCAACTATTTCGCAGTATATATACATTAAGCTAGCAGTAGTATTATAACTAGTAGCCCTTCTAATAATACTACTTAAGGCATCCTTATAAAACTATAACATCTCCCAGAGATACTTAACTACCAGAGCTACAGCTTTCAGTAACTAATTATCAAATTTCTAATACTATAAGTATCTCTATATTCTAGCCTCAAGGCAGTAGAAGAAAGTAAATATATAAAGTTAAGATATCTCTAATCTAACAGTTCCTAGAGACCTATAGATCACTAACCATTCAGTATAAAACTTCAGTAGAGATATCTATCTATCATACTAAAGTATATAAAGTATACTATAGAAGTATAACTCTTATAGAGTAGAGTTAGTTAATAAGCAGCAAGCAAACACCACAAAATCAGCCTACAAAAAGTCTAATAAAGTATAACGGTAGTTACGCCACTAAGTCTATAGGCTATATAACAGTTTAGTTATAACCCACTGAATTTTCTATACTTCTAAAGCTTCTAGCTGTAGAGTATAACTATCTTAAACTACTATTAGCTAATCCTCAATTTCATATAGAGTAGCATCCTTATAAAGAAGACTACAGGAGTAACTAAGAGATCATAAATAATCTTAATATTTATAAGCTACTAAGGAAGCTAGTAATAATAACACTAGACTCGCCAATAGCATAGCATTAAACATCCAGTCCATCATAACCTCCATAAATAAAGACTGCTATTCAAGAAGGTATATAAGCACCATTATAGTTACTATTACTATATCACTTAAGTTACTAGCAGCTATATTACTTACTTCGGCTGCTTATGTTAATGCGGCTAGCGTAGGGGTTGCTATATACTCGCCAGTAGAGGGTATATTATCAGAAGGCGTATTTTCAGGAGCTATATTTTCAGAGGCCAAATTTTCAGAGGCTATAACTTAGGGTATTATTATTCTTAATACAGTCACCAAACGGTCAGCAGGCGTTCATTATAATAGAGCTATTACTGAAATTCCAGTCTTGCCTCCTCAGAGAGGTAGAAGTTAAAAAATTATAAGAGTATAGCTAAAAACCTAGGCAAGAAAAAGGCAAACAGTAAAAAGTAAGTCTCCATAAGTTATAAGATTTCAACTTAGTAAGCTAACTAGTAGTAGCTATAAGAGGCTTTTATCCTATAGTAACCTCAGGCCCTATTAGTCACATAATCCTAGCTATCCCGGTTCTCCATACAGACTATAGGAGACCATATCCTTACAATAAAAATAAAAAAAAATATTTCAGATAAAGTCCTTATATTTAGTAATAGTAGAATATAATAATAAATACCTTCACTTTAATATTATAGTAAATAGATATAAAATATAAATTCTAATTAATTATAATATTTAAGGAAACTTTATATTACTATAAGTAGTAAATAAATAATAGATCCTATAGATAATAAAAGTTAAACTATACTAACTGTATACTATTAAAAGAGAAAACGTTAAGTATAGTAGAGATATAATTAATTTAGAGACTATATACCTCCTTTTAAATTACTATAGCTAGAAGGAAAACTATATGTTTAATGTAATAGAGATAAATAATTAAGAGACTATCTTAAAAATCTTCTAGTTACGAAAGAATAACCTATAGATAAATTAGAAGACTAATTATCTCTAATAGAAAGATTAAATCTCTAAGACCTCTCTAGATAATAAGATTCTATATAAATTAAATATAACTCTAAGAGTATAAAGATTTATTATTTACTTTAGGATTAAGGAAATAGTAGCGTGAATATTAGATATTATAGTAATAGTAAAAGTTAATAATAAAATGAATTAACTTTAGACTATTTCTAATAAATACTAAATTTATAAAAAAACTTTTATAGAAAAGCTTAAAGTTAGACCACTAAAGTATATAGGCTATAATTATAAGATCCTTTTAAAGGAGGAGAAGAAATTTAGATTTAGTAAAATCTATAGATTTAATTAAATAGAAATAGAAATACTTAATAAATATATTAATAAACACCTTAAGAAAAATTATATTTAATATTTAATATTACTAGCAGAAAGCTTAATTCTATTTATACTTAAGAAAAATAGTAAGCTATAATTTTATATTAATTATTAATAACTTAATAATATAATGATTAAGAACTAATACTTATTATACCTTATATTAAAACTATAAAACTAACTTTATAAAGTTAATTAGTTTATAGTTTTTAATTTTAAAGGAGCTTATAACCTAATCCAAATTAAAAAAAAAAAAAAATAGAAAACTACTTTCAGAATAAGAAATAAACTTTATAAATACCTTATAATACCTTTCAGACTTACTAATATATCTATAATATTTTAATTTATAATTAACTATATACTATATAAATACTTAGATATCTTTTATATAGTATATCTTAATAATATTTTTATCTATTTAAGAATATTTAAAGAATATAAGGAATATATTTATAAAATACTTTAGAAACTTCAGTAAGTTAAACTACTAGTTAAACTAGAGAAAAGTAAATCTTATATATAATAAGTAGAATATTTAGAATTTACTATCATACTAAATATAATTAGGATAATAACTAAAAAGATCTAGATAGTTAAGGATTAACTCAGACTAATGAATATTAAAGAAATCTAAGCTTTCCTTGGATTTACAAATTTTTACTAAAGATTCCTTAAGAATTATATAAGAAAAATAATTTTACTTACTAAACTTATATAAATAAATACTAAGTTTAATTAGACTAATAGATAAGAAGAAGTATTTTAGAATATTAAAAATTAGATTATCTTAGAATCTATTTTTATAATTTTAGATTTTAATACACTATTTAAAATTAAGATTAATATTTCAGACTATATTATAGGAGAATAACTAAAATAATAAAATATAAAAGGAATACTATATCTTTATACTTTCTATTTATATAAACTTAGTAGACTAGAACTTGATTATTAAATTTATAGTAAGGAGTTTATAGTTATTATCAAAGTATTTTAAGAATAGAAATTATAACTTTTAGAAACTAAATATAAAGTTTAGATTTATATTAACTATAAGAATTTAATTTATTTTATAATATTCAATAACCTTAATAAGTAATACATTAGATAGTTAGAATTTCTTTCAGAATTTAACTTTCATATTGTCTACTATAAAGGAATAGAAAGTAGAAAAACTAATACACTTAGCTAAAGATTAGACTATAATATTCTAGTACCAGAAGAAATATAAGTTATTCTAAGAATAGATATAGATCGAAACTTTATATCTATATAGAAGTTACTCTTAATTACTAGATAAGTTAATATTAATATAACTAGAAGAATAATATATAAGATAATTAGAAATATTTATAGTATACTAATATACAGATATCAAAATGTTACTAAGATATTAAAAAGAATTTAATAATATTATGATAAAAAGGTTATAAGATAGGATATAATTTATATAATTAAGAATTATAAATTTTACCTTAAAAGTAAACTTAGCTAATATAAACTTTATAGTAAATTATAATTTCTACTAATACTTTATAAACTCTAGAAATTAATTTTCTTAGACTTTATTATTAAGTTACTAAAGTTACGAGAATTACTTACTAAAGTATACTATAATAGTATTTTTATTATAGTGGAATAACTTACTAAATATATTTATTTTATTCCCTATAAAGAATTAAGTATAGTAGAGGGTCTTATATATATTTTCTTTACAATTATTATTAGTTAATATAAACTACCTCCAGAAATTATATTTAATAGAGATAAACTTTTTATATTTAAGTTTTATTAATTCCTGATTTTATAACTTAGAGTATAATACTGTCTATTTACTACTTTCTACTTACAGACTAATAATTAGATTAAATATATTAACTAGATCCTTAAAATCCACTTTAGATATTATATTAATTATTAATAAGATAATTAGGTTATTCTACTACTAATAATTTAATTTACTTATAATAGTATAGTAGGAGAAAGTATTAAAGAATTATCTTTCTACTTTAATTATAAATTTAACTCTACTATATATAGAGAATCTTAATAGAGAGAATAAGTAGTAAAAGTAATAGTAGATATCTTAAAATTTTATACTCACTAGAATAAACTTTCAAAAGAACTTGAATTTATTAAGTAAAAAAGATATAAGTATATTAATATTTTAAGAATAAGGAGATTAATCTTTAAGGAGGAAGATAGTATCTATTTCACTAGATAAAATATTAAGATTAAATAACTAAATGATAAATCAGATTTTAAGAAATTTAGACTATTTGAAATTATTTATAAAATCTTAAATAGTAATTATAAATTATTATTACTAGATACTATAAGATATTATCTAGTTTTTTATATTTCACTTTTTAAACTAACACTAAAAGGATCTTTTATAAAAGATTATAATAAAGTTAATCTAGAATAGGAATATAAAGTAGAATAAATTATTAATTATATTAATTAATAAAATAATATATAAATATAATATTTTATTAAATAGAAAGGATATAGTTATATAGAAAATATATAGAAACTAGTATCTAATATGAAATATCCTAAAGAACTTGAAGAATACTGGGAATAGTAAATATATAAATCAACTATAATATTTATAATTTAGATTAGTAAATTAGTTTATATTTAATATCTTTAATCTAAGTATTAACTAGATAAAAGACCTTAAGGAGATAAAATATTTCTATATCTAAGAATATTATTCTCTAAAAATTAAAATTCCTTAATTATTATACTGGAAGTACTAAAATTAAAATTCGCTTAATTAGGATCACTCAGTATTATACTCTAATTAATTACTCTGAAAGTATTATCTAACTATATATCTAAAATAGCTATATTCTTATTTACTATAAATAAACTTAACTTTATTTCAGTATTATTACTAGTAATAACTCTTCCTTTCTTAAAGATATTCTACTTTATCTTCTGGATATAATTTAGCTTTATAAGTGATTTATCTATTTCCGCCTGAGTTTTCCTTAATATTATAGCTTTTTTTAGTAGAGTTTCTTCTGGTGTTTCTTCCTTATTTTCTAAATAACTAGCTTTATTAAGTAAATAATTAACTATTTAATTAGTAAGATAATATACTACTTAAGATATAAAAACTTATATTTATATATTATATTCTGTAACATATTATAAGTATAACCTAAATATATATATTTACTATAAACCTCTATTCTGTGAAGTATTTTGTAATATAAGTTTTTAGAATAATAAAAAGAGTATAATATTATATTTACACTAAACTCTTTCATATATAATATATAATATTAATAATAATAGATGGAAGTAGAGAAATTAGAAACTTATTTTAATGTAATATAAATATAATAATAAAATTAAGGAATATATTATAAACTAATAAGTAGAAGTTACTTACTTATATTAATCTTAAGGATAAAACTTTCTAGAGGGGAGACTTAATATTATAACCTAGTAGGACTAAGACTAAGTTATAAAGTATCTAGTAGCTATAGAGTATTCTATATATATAAAGGGAAGAATATAATAAAGAATCTACTAGACTATAGAGAAACTATAATATAGATTATATAATAATAAGAGATAAGTAATTACTCTATAGGGTGAGTGATTAATTAGTAGATTCTTAAAGTAATTAGTGAAGCTAAGTAATTACTAATCTATAGATAGTAATTACTTCTTACTTTCAGATTAGTAAAAAATGATATAATATTAATAGAAATAGGAAAACTTATAGATTTATAAACCTATATATAGAATAAACTTAAGTTTGCTTAAGGTTAGACCTTTATAGCTTTTTAGTAATTAACTTTATAATTATTCTTAAATACTTCTAGCTTTATCCCTCAATTTTCTTATTAGACTTATTTCTAATTACTATAAGTCCTAAAAACCTAATCCTATTAGTACTATAATAATACTATTACCTATATATTATAGCCTTAACTTACTACTAATAGACTTACCTCTACTAGACCTAAAGTTAGCTATAATAGTAGTATTATCTCTCTAGTTATCTCTAGTATAATCTAGAGTAGCTATAGTTTTTGCAACCTTAATATTAGTCTTTTTATACTTTTAGACTCTATAGTTTCTGTAGATATAGTTTTTCTTACTATATCTAAAGTATTAGTAGGTATCTTAGTAGTTTTTAGAATATTCTTTAGGGGTAGAAGAGGAGCTACTAAAGTTTCAGTATTATTATTATTTCTTAACTATCTTAATTATTATAATATTACTCTCTATATTATAAGTAGTAGGTTTCTAGTGGGATAGTTAGTAGTATACTGATATTCTTTTTATATATTTAAATTTCTAAGCTATATCTTAAACTTTAGATAACTAAAGTTTATATTCTATAGGAAGGTTAACTATAATAAGTAGTTTCTTAAGGTAGGGGAGTAAGATAGTTTCTAGTAGGGAGATCTAAATTATATCTAGCTATATATACTCTCTAATATTAACTAGAGGTTTTTTAAATTAGGATAGAAAGATAGTTAGATATTTATTTTCTTTTTATCTGAAGCTTTATAGTTAAGTAATAATATAAAGCTAGCTATTAGAGTTTAAGTAAGTTTTATCAAGATAACTTATAAAGTTATTTAGATTATAGAAATTCTCTAGCTTTTCTATTATATAGAAGATTTTGCCTATTTACTAAAAATTAGAGTTTAAGTAGAAGTAAATTAGATACTAATATTCCTAATTACTATTAAAGAAATAGTAGTTAATTTTAAGCTTAATTTTTATCTATTAAGCTTATATTTAATATTCCTTCTGCTTACCTGAAAACTTTAGGAGTAGGGGAAGAAGCTTCCTCTAGTAGTTAGCTACTAGTGGGAGTATAGTAGTATTATTAACCTTAAGGGCTATTATCTTAATAGATATTATTCTAGAGGTTACTAGAGTATTCTAATATAAACTAGAAGTATTTATTATAGTAATTATCTAGAGGTTACTATATATTATAGTATCTTATCTTACTAACTTATATGAGAGCTTATTAATTCTTTAGTAGAGGGAGCTTAAAGTATACTATAATTATTACTAAAGTAGTTTATTTATAGGGTTACTATTTATAGGGATATCCTGGGGAGCTTTAATACTCTCTATTATTCTTTATATTAGTTAGTTAGTTATCTATTATATAGTATTATATTCTAGAAGCTATATTTAACTAGATTATATACTTAACTAGTAGGAAACTATATTCTACCTAATATTATCTATATAGTAAATAAAACTGAGTTCTAAATATATAAAGAGCTGGATCTAGGTTTATTTAACTAGAAAGTAGCGTAAATACTGTTTATTTAGAACTAAGGAGTAAAAGAGAAGTTTCTATGAGTCTGTGGAAAAGTCTGTATATATAATACTATATAGAGCCTACTAGGGCTCCACTTAAGCGAGGGGGTTAGCTTTAGATACCTGAGTATAATCCTAGCTGGATATCTAGGTATAGCCCATAATAATCTATAATAATAAAATAAATTTAAGATATTAATAATTTAATTTAGAATTCAATTTTAATCTATATAAAGCTTTATTAAGTAAATATATAAAAAGCTGATTCTTATAGTTTTTATTAAAAACTAAACTTTTAAAATCTTAATTATAGATATAGCTAGTAGGTAACTTAATATATATCTTTTTATTTACTTTTCTATAAAGAAATATAGTAGTAATATTATACTAAGTTAAAATCTGGTTATAATAAATAGATATAATAAGTAAATATCTGTAACTTTCAGACTTATAGGTAATACTAAAGGTTTCTAAATAATTAATACCGAAGTATTAGTTAAAACCTTAAGTAATCTATTTAGCTTTATATATAGGACTATTAGGATCCAGACTATTAGATTTTATTCGGTAAACTTATCTACCTCCTAATATATTAATATAATTCTTTATAATAAAAAATAAGTTAGGTAGAGATTTAATAATCTAAACTTCTATAGATTTAACAAATCTAACTTCTTTATTTATAGCTTAAATTTTGTTCTTACTATTTTAAGAACTTATAGTATTTAAAAAAATAGTTAGCTTATCAAGAATATTAACAGATAGAACATATAAAGTAATATAATAATTACTATTAATAGTAGTTATGTTGAAGGACTCTGATCTGTTGCTAAATCACATACCTCTCGGGGTCCCATTTAGGTAAGTACACCCAACAGTCGGCTCTTACCTTATAAACCCTGTAGATAAGCTGAAGCTGAGAAACTATTTAAATAGAGGAAAGCTCAGAAAGTAAATATAGTTAGTTAATATAATAGCTAATAAATATAGAAGATATATTATATAAAGGGAAAGTATAGACTTCTATTTATTATAGTTACTCTTTAAAAAATATAATTAGTTATTATATAATACCAGCTAGCTCTACTTAGTACTAGATACTAATAGTCGCCAGTCGGTAATACCTATTACTAGGTGGTGCCACCTGGTGCTATACTTGGTTTTACAACAGGAAGGTATATTGACTACTGGTTGCAGTTGCCTGTCGCAGGATTCGAACCTACTGCATTTACTAAAATAGTAAGAGCTAGCTAGATATTAAACCACTACGTTAAACGTGAATAATAATTACTATATTTATTAATAAATAAACTATTATGATAGTTATATTAATTATAGTTAGTATAAAGTAGTAAAGATAGAAAGTCTTTAACTATAAGAAGTAAACTTTCTTCGTAAAAATACTATTTATAGTTTTTTTGAATTTCTGGACATAAAGAAGGAATTTCTATAGATAGAGTAGACTTTTTAAAATTCTTAATATCTATAACTTTATTGGGATAAGTTATAAATAAATTACCTAAATCCTTATTAGGAGAAGAATCTAAGTTTATATTACTATTTTCTACTTTATTAGAAGGAAGTAAAGAATTAGTATCTTTATTAGTATAACTACTAGACTTAATAGTTATAGTTAGATTCTCAGAAGAACTATTAGATTTAAGTTAGTTAAACTTAGTTTATATAGGTTAACTAAATCTAATAATAATAATATTACTAAAAATAGATATATTTTCTTTCTATTAAAAATTAAACTAGTTTTTAAGGATATTAATATCTCTTAACTAAATAGTATTTTGAGATTTGAAATTCCAAACTAAATAGGTATTATAGGTATAAGTAACTATAGTATCCTTTTGAGCTTTAGGGTCTAGCTTTTTAGAATACTTATTCTTAATCTTATAATAATAAAAACTACCTTAAACCTTTATATTAGAAATAAGAAGTTTCTTTTTATTTTTTAACTCATTCAGAATCTTAAATCTAATAGAAGGGTATAGTATTTTATTATAAATAGAAATTAAAGTAGTAATAACCAAACTCTAAAAGGTATGAAAAGTTGAACCTAAGCTTATTTAACCAGAAGGTAGCGTAAAATACTATTTATTTAGAACTAAGAAGTAAAAGAGAAACCTTTATAAATATATAGAGAAGTCTATATATATAATATTATATAGAACCTACTAAAGCTTCACTCAGGCGAGAAAGTTAACTTTAGATACCTAAATATAATTCTAGCTGGATATTTAGATATAGCTTATAATATTATATTCCTCCTCTATAGCTGCTACTTAATTAGAATCTATAAATTAAGTTTCTATTATTATTTATAAGTAGCTTATAAATTACTTTACGTTATTTTAATACTACTATATTTATAATAATATTAATAGGCTTTTATATGAAATTTATATATTTTTCCTATTTCATAAAAACCTCTTATTAGTATCTTCTTTCTATTTAGTATATATTTATAGTAAGAATATTTTTAATTAGCTATTTAGCCTTCCTATTATTATCTACTAATAGTAGTAGCTACCTATTAACTATAATCTACCTAGATAGTAAATTAGTAGCAGCCTTCTAAAGGAAATTTATATAGAATTATAAGTAAATGAACTTTAAAGTATTTAACTTAATAATATATAGTAAGAGAATCTTTATTATTATATACTTATAGTATAGTTAGATTAGCTTCTAGCTTAACTTTAGTAGTTTGTAGTTAGATATATTTAACTTTACTGTATTACTAACTTAATATTAACTTACAGGAAATAATATTTTATTTATCTAGATTTCTAACTTCTACTAAATAGTAACTATCTCTATATAAATATATATTATTACTAACGATATCTTCTTAACTCACTAGTAGATAGTAACTTTTCTACTATTAGGTAGTTGTATATACGTTTTAGTAACTAGAATAAAATTAATATAATATTTAAAATTTATAAAGAAAGATATAATTTCTATTATATTATACTACTAATTATAGAGGGCTAATTATATAATAGGTAGTAAGTTACTTTAGTTATTCTAAAACTAGTAAGTAAATACCCTTAAAACTACTTAAATCTCCTAGTTATACTATTCTATATATTACAGACCTAAACCTTAGAGCTTATATAGAATACTGCTATGCAGGCTCCATAGAGCTACCACTCCTATAGTCTAGTGAAGAGTTTTCACTATAGGTGTAAACTCTTTAAGTTTATTATAACATTATTTAGATACTATTAGGGTACTTTTTATAGCCAGCCTCTAATATTAATAAATTTCCTACCTAACTTTAACCTAGCAGTAAATAGTAAACTAAATAGATAATATAGAAGATAATAAAGGTAATAATAAATGCTAATATTATAGAATCCTTAATAGGAATTCTAATAGACTAATAGCAGATAAACCTAATTACAGATAAGAATTAAGCACTCTAAGAAGCTCTTATAAAATTTTAATAGAATTATAAAACAGTTTTACAGACTATATAAACTTATTTTATAAAGAGGAAATTCCTCCTAATTAGTATTCCTTTGAATAGTAATATCTTTTACTTCCCAGTATGAAAAGTAACTATATAATATAAGCTTAAGATTAACTGAGTTTTTATTAGACGACTGGAGAACCTTTAGTAGTTCCTCTAAACTAACCTCTTACTGAAAGTTTAAATATATATTAGTAACTTTTATATAATCTAAAGGCTTCTATATAGCTAGAATATTAATATCTTCCTCCAGTATTTTACTAAATACTATAAAAACCCCTATTATAATATCTAAGCTCTCAAGAAAATATAATATCTCTATTAAGAACCTAAGTAGATATTTACAGAGTTTTTTATTCAATTTAAATTAACTATAAGTTAGGCAGGAGGACATACCTAAATAGAGAATATTTAACTAAACTACCTACAGCTAACCCTCTCCTACTAAATTTAAATAGCTACTATTAGTTATAATATTAGCTAAACAGATTACTACACTATAGTCTAACACTACTATATAATTACTATAGATCTTAAGATTCTTAACATAAAGTTATAAAGTTATAGTTAATTTTAATTTTAACTATAGATAGAATCTTTAGTTAACCAGAATACGAATATATAAATAATTAGTATAGATGTAATTTATACTACTCTAATATTAATATAATATTTCTATAATATTAATTATTTTTACTAAAGGGGGTTAGGTAGCTTGAGCTTTATATTAGCTAAACTTTTATTAGCTACTATAGTAGATATATATAAGTATAAGGATATAGTCCTTTATAGTCTATATAGAGAACTGGGATAGCTAGAATTATATAACTAATAGAGCCTGAAGTTACTATAGGATAAAAGCTTCTTATAGCTACTATTAGTTAGCCTACTTAGTTGAAGTTTTATAACTTATAGAGACCTACTTTTGCTGCTTTCCCTTCCCTTACCTAAGCTTTTAGCTACACTCTTATAATTTTTTAACTTCTATCTCTCTAAGGAGGTAAGACTAGAGTTTCAGTAATAACTCTATTATAATAAACGCCCACTGACCGCTCGGTAACTATATTAAGAACAACAACGCCCTAAGATATAGTCTCCGAAAATTTAGCCTCTAAAAATATAACTTCTGAAAATACGTCTTCCGATAATATACCCTCCACTAGCGAGCGTATAGTAACCTCTACGTCAGCTGCATTAATATAAGCAGCCGAAATAAGTAATATAAGTAATATAGTTACTAGTAACGTTAGTAATATAGTAATAGTAACTATAATAGCATTTATATACCTTCTCGAACAGTAGTCCTCTTTTATAGAGATTATAATAGAATACCTCTCTAGTAGTATACTTACAGTAAACCTAATATTATTACTATTACTAACTTTATCTATTACTCCTAACTATAGGGATTATTTAAGTTTATTTAGTTATCTATATAGCTTACTTTATAATGATACTATTCTATATAAAATTAAGGATTAGCTAATAGTAATCTAAGATAGCTATATATTATAACTATAAACTTCTAAAGCTTAGAAAATTTAGTAGACTATAATAAAGTTATCTTATATCCTTTAGATTTTATAATATAATTACTACTATATACTTTCACCAGACTTTTTATAGGCTAACTTTATAGTATTCATCTGCTACTTATTAACTAATCTTACTTTATAAAAGTTATACTTCTATAGTATACTTTCTACTTTTCAATATAAAAGCTAGTCTCTACTAAAATTTTATACTAAATAGTTAGTAATTTACTATACTCTAAGTATCCCTATTAAGATATTGAAACTATATATATTTACCTTTTTCGACTATCTCAAGATTAGAATATAGAGATATTTATAATATTAGAAGTTTAATAACTAGCTATCTAGAGCTATAGTTTTAGCTGCTAAATATTTTTGGGAGATTCTACGTAACTTCTATAAGGAGGTTTTTAGTAATATTAATAAGATAGCTACTACTGAAAAGGCTATTAGCTATAATGTTACTGAAGGTTTAACGCTAAAGAGGCTTCACCTTAAGGACTAACTTATACCTATATGTAAGATATATAGTAAGTTAGATTATATTATAGTTACTTACTACTATAATAAGATCTATATAAAGTATAGTTAAAAAAGGTATTTAGTAAGGTTTTACTATATAGAAGGTATTACTAAGAGTATACTAAGAGTATTCTAAAGAGGCTCTCACTAGAAGTTATTATTATAATATAATAAATGTCAGTATATATACTATACTAATAAGAAATTTTAAAGAGCTTATATAGCTACCTTCTTCTTACTAAAACTTAAATATAAAGGTATTTGTAGTATCTGAAGTTTAATAAGTATTAGTATATATACTATACTGAAGGTATTGCTGAGGGTATACTGAGGATATTCTAAGGAGGCCCTCACTAAGAGGTTAACATTATAGTATACTAAGGTTATATTATTAGTATATATATTAGTATTCTACTATTAGAAAGGTCTTTTAGCTTTAGTATAATAGGAAGAGGTTAGATACTTTAGGTTACCTAAAAAGTTATATTATCAGTATATATACTAGTATCCTACTACTAGAGAGACTTCGTAAAACCTCTAGTATAATAAGATAAAGTCAAATATTTTAGTAGTACCTAAACAATTAATATCCTGATTAGCCTGATCTACTATTAGGAGCCTCACAGTCTAATTAGCTGTAAGATAACTTATTTTCAACTATTCTAACTATTCTTTTAACTATTATTTTAACTGTTTTTTTAACTGTTATTTTAATTATTATTTTAACTATTTAAATTATTTCTTTAACTATTGTTTATTTATTATTTTATGTTAAATATTAAAACTGTTTGTAAATATACAGTAAAGTTATATATTAAAAACACGCAGCTATATAGTATTTATAGGTTTTGGAGACTAAGGTTTCTCAAGGGGGGGATAATTATAAAGATATAGTTCCCTATAGTCTATACGGAGAGCTAGGATAGCTAGGATTACGTAACTAATAGGGTCCAAAGTTACTATAAAATAAAACCCTCTTATAGCTACTATTAGTTAGCCTACTAAGTTGAAATCTTATAACCTATAGAGACCTACTTTTGCTACTTTCCCTTCCCTTACTTAAGCTTTTAGCTATACTCTTACAATAGGATCTAGTAAGTAAACTTAGTAGTTCTATAAGCCTATATACAGACTAGTATCTATATTTATTATAACGCTAAAAATTATTTTATTACTAAATATAAGTTATATTCTACCTACCCTCCTATAACCTTAAATATTAATATTTAGGTTTTAGAGCTAAATATGGAAATTATAGATAATAAGGAAAAAGAATAACCCCCCAGAAGAAATTCCCTAGGGGGTAAAGTAATATAACCACTAGTAATATTAGTAAAGTAGTAAATAAAACTAGAGAGATATAAAGCTAGATAGATAAATTATCCTTTCTAGTCTTAATATTAATAAATAATAAGCTTTTCATTTCTATCTAAATTGATAGTAGTTATAATTATTATAAAATAGTTAGTAAGAAATTTATAAAATAGTAAAACTTTACTATTATTAACTTCCTACAGTCTTACTAACTAGAGATTATTCTAAATACTAGTAAGGTTATAGTTATTATTTGAATAGCTAAAGTCTATATTAATCTCGATAGATAGATATCAGAAACTTTATTCTATATTATCCTAAGTATAGTATAGCTAGCTATTTTTAGAAATTTCTAATTATAATACTAAGATGTTATTCTTAACTCTATTAAAAATAAAATACGGATAAATATAGTTAATAACTTTATAATATTAGCTATTAGTAATATTCTGAAAAATATATATATACAGGAATTTACTAACCCTATGAAACTATTAGTAATTATATTAGCTAATATAAAAGACGAAGGTTATTAATAGATAGCTACTAACCTAGTATAAATTAATATAGTCCTTACTACTATATTATTAATAACTTTAGAGTAGTTAGTATCTAACTTACTGAAAATTTATATCCTTTTTGTAAATCTATTTAATAAGCAAAAAGCCTCCAGCTTTCTAACCTACTGGGAAACTCCTCATTACTATATATAACTTAAGAAAAACCTAGATAGAATTAAACTGAATCTATCTTAGAGACTATTTTATAATATATTTTAACAATATCTCTTTAAAATATAACGTTAAATTACTAACTTAATAAATAAAAACTGGATATAAGCTAGCTTCTTAGCTGTAAAGATATTTATTCTTTTAGTTAAGAAGCTGGAAGGAAAGTGATAATTCTATATTAACTATTATACTCTTAATACTATTAGCATTTATAACTACTACCTCTTACTATTAATTGAGAAGATACTTTACTTATTATCTAAGGTAAAATAGTTTTTAGAAATTAATATTTAAATAACTTTCTATAAGATCTATTTTATAGAGAGGGATAAATATAAAATAGCTTTCTGGATATATTTTAGCTTATTTAAGTAGCTAGTTATATTTTTCAGGTTAACTAATATTTTTATTATATTTTAATAATATATTAATAGGATACTTTAGAATATCCTTGATAATTTCAGTATAGGATATCTTAATAATATCCTTATTTATAGCTGTAAGTTATAGGTTAATTATAACATTAAGGTTACTTAGACTCTAGGGCAGCTGAAGGAAGTTATTTTATATTTAAATCTAGAGAAGTATAAGTTTTTAGTATATAAAACTCAATGTCTTAGTTTCATTATTAAGGTGGAAAGGGGAATATAATATAACCCTAAGGAAATTAAGGTTATTTAGAAGTGGGAGATTCTTAAGAATATCTAGAATATCTAAAGCTTCCTTAGGTTTATAAATTTCTACTATAACGTAGTGGATTATTCCTTCAGCCTAATAGAACCTCTTCTATAGCTAATATAGAAGGAAGTTCTATTCTAGTAAGATAAAGCTTATAAGAAGGTATTTAATATCCTTAAGATTATATTTATATTAAAGTTAGTTATAACCTAATAGAATCTAGAGAGATTTATAGTAGTAAGGGTAGATTATTCTAAGGTAATACTGGAAAGTTCCTTACTATAGAAGAATAAAGAGAATATTCTATAGATAGTAACTTACTATTTAGTTTAGCTAACTTTAGGTTAGTAAAACTATATTATTTATAATAAGAAGTTATTAGTAATTATATTATACTTAAAAGTATAATTAGTAAAACTATAAAGTATAGTGAAACTTTTTACTATCTTTTCTAACTATAAAATCTTAAAATATTTTATAAGCTTAAAATTTATTTTAGAGTAATAGGCTAGGTAAGCTGAAATTCTATTAGAATTTGGTTTTATTCTGAAGTATTATCCAGGCTACCTTATAAAATTTCTGGATACTTTATTAAGGCGAAAATAAGATACTATAACTAAACTATAGTTTCTAATATAGATTCTCTACCTCCTATAGGTTAATATAGTAAATATAATTAAATTATTCTCTATAGTTTTAATTTAATAGATAGAAATAGACAAAAATAGAGAAAAATTTATATTAGTGGTTAATAACTACTAGCGAAATGCCGTTAAACTACTGAATAGATATATAATAATCCAGAATACTATACTACTAATATTCCGAAACTAAGAATTTTAGTAATATTAATATATAAAATCCGCTAGAATATAGTTTAATAGGTAGTATAAATATTCTCCCTAGAGATAAATATGAGAATATAGAGAGTTAATTACTTATTAAGGTTAAATAATATACTATTATATTAGGATAAAGTCTAGATTCCTAAATATAAACTACTAATTATAGTAATTCTTTAAATAGTTTATGATTCTTCTATTTTAAGTTACCCTAATGTTAACTTGATACTTATAATATTTTTATAGAATTAGTATTAAGATAGAATATTAAAGGATATTAAGTAATTCGTTAAGATATATAATATTTACTAGTATTTTTATAAGGGTTAAAGATACTACTAGAAACTTTCATAGCTTTTTTTAATTTCTAATAGATTTTAGTTTTAAATTTTAATTAAGTTTATGATAAAGTTACTCTTTACTATAGGGAGTGATTTTAGGTTTCCAATAATTATTACTAATTAGCTTTCTAAATATATCTAGTAAGAAGTTATAATATTTAAATTAGTAGAAGCTTATATAAAATATTTCCAGAATATATAGTGGCAGTTTTATAGTTTCCTTACGTTAATTATTACTAATTAAGAGTTTAACTAAGTTAGCATCTTTTAATTAATATTATACTAGTTTATAGAAGTTAAATAATCTTTTTTAATATTATTCTACTTTTAGAAAAATAGTAGAATAGAATAGGTAATATCTAAAATTTAAATATTCCTATAGATATATTATACCTTTTCATAGATAAACTAGCTATTCTATATTACTATATACTAACTAGTATTTAATTATAGGAATTCCTCTATAATGAAAGAGAATTCTAATAAATTTCTCAATAACTTTAAGATAATATCTATTTTATATATTACAGTAGAGGAATTCTCTATAAATTTAGATTTAGAGTAGAGTTTAATATTTCTTACTTACTTTAAGGAGGATATAGTTTTAATTTAAACTGTAATAGCTTATATTTAGTAGTATCATAAAATAGAAGCTAATAGAATATAATAAGTAGTAGATAGATTTTAAATTAATAATAAGATTTAGCTTTCTTTATAATATATTAAGATAAACTAACTAAGTAAGATGTTTAACTAAGTAGCTTATAAATACTATACTATTAATATACTAAAGCTACTTAATATTATATTAGATATTCTCTCTAGTATCTACCTCATATTCTATCTTAATTTTATTAAATAGACTGAAAATATCTTCTTACTCTTATAATATTATATAGATATCTATTCTAATTCTATTTTTATTTTAGTAAGAGAGAATAGTAAGGTTTAGAAAAACCATAAAGTTAAGAAGATTCTTATAGTAAAGAATATCCTAAGGTGGAGGTAGAACTGAAATATATTAGTTAAATAGAGAGGTTATAATATACTAACTTAGAAACCCTTAGAGAACCTTATTAATAATAAGATAATATTATATTTTAAATTATAGTAAAGAAATACTTATATAAATAATAACTTAATATTAATTTACTAATAATAGAAAACTATATAGGCTATAAATAGAGTGTAGAATAATCCCTAAACTATATAGATATAAAACTATAAAACTATTTTTTAATAAAGAAATTATTATTTTTCTTCCCCTTCTCTATTATATTTATAAACTCTTCCTTATTCTTCTTACCCTCCTTATTGTTATTTTTAATAGGGATAGGTGTAGCTAACTATTAGCTAAAATATAGTTAGTAGGAATAGAGAGTAGTAAGAGTATAAAGGTAATAAATAGGTAAATTAGTTTCCGTAAAGCTAAGGATATAGCTATAGTAGTTATAGAGAGTAGTATAGCTACTAAAATATATAGTAATATCCTACTCAAAAGAAGTTAGTAAAATAGTTTAGAAATAAAAAGAGAGAAAGAAAGAAAAAGAAACTTACTATTATTTTTATAATACTACTAAAGTTAGTAATTATCTATTTAGAGGTAAAAATAGTAGTAAGTAAGATACTATCCTTAATGTAAAATAAGAAAGTAGTAAGTATAATAGTAATATAGGCA
Source organism: Colletotrichum lindemuthianum (assembly GCA_001693025.2). NCBI lineage: Eukaryota > Fungi > Ascomycota > Sordariomycetes > Glomerellales > Glomerellaceae > Colletotrichum > Colletotrichum lindemuthianum. The sequence continues at coordinate 67,441 of MASP02000579.1, forward strand.
GAGATATTATAATCCATTAGAACTACAGGTTCAGGGAATACTCTGTAGGGTATCCGGGTAGCTACAGGATCTTTATATATAAGATAATATAGAGATATAGGGAACTCCACTCAGTATAGAAGAACTATAATATAAGTTACATAATAATAAGAAGAACTAATTAGTAATAAGTAGTCTATATACTAAGATTAATATATTAAGAGTAGTCTACACTAGAGATTAACTTTAGAATATTAGTTTCTAAAAATTAGGATTTATATATAGAATAAGCTTAAGTCTACTTAAAGTCAGATTTCTATAGCTTTTTAGTAATTAACTTTATAGTTATCCTCAGATACTTCTAGCTTTATCTGTTAATCTCTTATTAAACTTATATCTGATTACTATAAGTTCTTAAAGCCTAATCTTATTAGTATTATAATAATATTATTATCTATATATTATAATTTTGACTTACTACTAACAGACTTCCTTTTACTAGATTTAAAGCTAACTGTAATATTTTAATTATTTCTATTTAGTAAGTTAATCTTATAATATTTACTTAATAGTATCTAGAAAAAAAGATTACTATATCTACTAAATACTAAACCCCTTCTATTTCTTTTAGTTCTTAGGGAATATTCCCTAAAGGTAAATAAACTATTAAGCCTCTAGATTAGGAAATAAAAAATATTAAACTCTCTAGTAATAAAGAGGATAATACTACTAAGTTTATATAATAGCTTTAAAGAACTAATAGAGATATAACTAAAATATAGGAGATTATTAATAATAATATTATAGAAGTTACCTAACTATAGTAGAATCTCTATAATAATCTAGATTAGTAGTAACTTCTTACTTTTCAGTAGGAGGTTAATATCTTTAATATTATTATTAATATTATCCAGACTTTAGTTAAATTATATAAAAAGCTTTAACTTAACTTACTATAGACTTTTAATAGAATTTCTAGATATTTTAAAAAGTTCCTTACTTAGGTTTAAGCTTATTATTAGTTTTATAATCTCAGTTTTAAGAATAAAACTAAATCCATTATTTATACTACTTTATTTCTTAAGGAAAAAGCTTTTATATAGTTTAAACTTTATCTTACTAACTTCCTTACTTATAAATACAATAATCTTAAGTTAAAGACTTAAACTATCTTTATAGGTTACTATAGTTTTAAAACTACTCTAATCTTACTATTCTAAAAACTAGATAAATAATAATAGTATAAATAAGATTTAGTAGCTTTGAAGTACAAAGATACAGCTATATATTATATAGCTAAATTTAGATATATCTATACTAAACTTAATTATACTAATAATACTAAAATCTTTATATTCTACTAAAAGCTGAAAGAAGATATTAAAGATGAACTTATTAAATAAGATAAACCTAGTAACTTTATTATATATATAGAATTTACTATTAAGATTAATAAATAACTCTTTAAGTATTACCATAAGAAAAGTAAATAGTGATAATCTTAATAACCTAATAGTAAATATAAATACTAAGAACTACTATATAACTACTAGAATGAATATAATAATTAGAGAACTAGATAATAATTCACTCTAAAAATAAGTATATCTTATAGCTACTATAGTGGACTTAGAAACCTCACTACTAAAGTTGCCACTAAGGATAATAAATAATAAAACTTTAAATATTATAATTATAATAAATTAGAATATATAACTAAAGACTGCTACTCACTTAAGTATTAGTAATAAAAATAATAATTCCAGCTAGTATCTAAATAAACCTAATAAGTTAATATTACTAAGAAGGAAATACTTTATACTTCTCTAACCTAAATAGCTTATTTTAATAATACTTATATTATATACTAAAAATCTAAGTATAATATAGAATAATACCTTAAGAATCTTTCTAGATAATTAGAATACTACACTAAGAAGATACTAGTAATAACTAATATTAAGAAAGAAGAAAGCTTTACACCAGTCTCTAAGTAAAACTAGATATAAGAAAATAAAATAGTAATCCTATAGTTACAGGCAGCTAAGAGATAACTTCACTATAGAATTAATTAAACACCTAATAGATAACTTCTATAGAGAATTTAGTATCAAATTCAGCAGAAAACTAACACTAGAGGAAACCTACCTCTTAGTTAAATTTTTATATAACTACTTAAAGTAAGTAATAAGATACTAATAAAAACCCCTATTATAGTTAAATATAATAAGCTGGAACGTAAAGTTAAGAAATAACTTAATAACCTCTATTAGTAAGAATATATTAAAATTAGCCTAGGAATCTATATTACCCTAAGTAACCTATTCAAGTTAATTAATAATAATACTAAGCTGAATAATAATATTATTTAAAATCCAGAGTTTTCTATTTTATAGTAACTATATAGTAATAAAAGTAAGTAACTTAGAATTAAGAAGATTCATCTAACTTAAGATAAGTAATTCATTATATTCTATAGAGTTCCAGATAATTAGACTCTAAACTACCTTAACATAATCCTCTATCATATAGACTAGAAACTTCTATTAACTAATCACCCAGCTTACTAAACTATATTTTAAGTATATTTTATATAAGATAGTTATATACTATACTTTAGTAATAAATTCGATAGATAATTCTTCGTATAATAATTCGAAAATAATCTAATTCTAAGTATATATCTTAATATAAATCTACTATTTTAGAAACTTCAGTATTTTAATAAAAACCACTTTATAATATTCACACTTAGTAAAAACTATCCTATAGTATATATATATAATATTATAAGTAAATAAATAGACTGTAAATTAGACTACTATATAATTTATTATATTAATAAAATAAGAGAATAACACTATTAATAAAATAAACTTTAGAAATAAGAAAAAGATACTAAAGATAAATCTATACCACTAATACTAAAATATAAAGAATTAATATTTAGTAAGATACTTTAAGAGGGAAGGATTATAATCTACTATTAAGAAGGTAGAATAATATTAGAATAGAGATACTATAAGCAGTTAAAAAACTAAACTTACCTACTAAATAACAATAAAGAAAGATATTTCAGATAAAGTCGTTATACTAAGTAAGAGTAGAATATAATAATGAATACCTTTATCTTAATATTATAGTAAATAGATACAGAATATAAGTTATAATTAATTAAAATACTTAAGGAAACTTTATATTACTATAAGTAAAAAAAAAAAATAAATTCTATAAAGAATAAAAACTAAACTATACTAACTATATATTATTAAAAGAGAAAGTGTGAAGTATAGTAGAGATATTATTAACTTAGAGACTATATACCTCCCTTTAAACTACTATAGCTAGAAAGAAGACTATATCTTTGAAATAATAGAGATAGATAATAAATTAATTATCTTAGGAATTCTATAATTATAAAAGAATAACTTACAGATACATTAGAAAACTAACTATTTTTAATAGAAAGATTCAGTTTCTAAAAACTCTCTAAATAATAAGATTCTATATAAATTAAATATAACTCTAAGAGTATAAAGATTTATTACTTACTTTAGAATTAAGGAAATAGCAGCCTGGGTATTAAATATTATAGTAGTAGTAAAAGTTAATAATGAAATAAATTAACTTCAGACTATCTTTAATAAATACTAAGTTTAAAAATAACCTTTTACAGAAAAACTTAAAACTAGACTACTAAGGTATATAAGCTATAATTATAAGATCCTTTTAAAGGAAGAGAAGAAGCCTAAATTCAGTAAGATCTATAGACTTAATTAAATAGAAATAGAAGTACTTAATAAGTATATTAATAAATACCTTAGGAAAGGTTATATCAAATATTAAATATTACTAACAAGAAGCCTAATCCTATTTATACCTAAGAAAAACAGTAAGCTATAACTTTATATTAACTATTAATAACTTAATAATATAACTATTAAGGACTAATACTTATTATTACTTATATTAAAACTATGAGACTAACTTTACAGAGCTAATTAGTTTACAGCTTTTAACTTTAAAGAAACTTATAACCTTATCTAAATTAAATAAAATAAAAAATAGAATATTACTTTCAGAATAAGAAAAAGATTTTATAAGTATTTTATAATATCTTTCAAACTTACTAATATACTTATAATATTCTAATCTAGAATTAACTATATATTATATAAATACTTAGATATTTTTTGTTTAATATATCTTAATAATATTTTTATCTACTTACGAATATTTAAAGAATATAAAGAATATATTTATGAAATACTTTAGAAACTTTACTAAGTTAAACTACTAGTTAAACTAAAAAAACGTAAATTTTATATATAATAGGTAGAATATTTAGAATTTACTATTATATTAAATATAATTAAAATATTAACTAAAAAGATCTAGGTAGTAAAGAATTAGCCTAAACTGATAAATATTAAGGAAATTTAAGTTTTCCTTAGATTTACTAACTTTTACTAAAAGTTCCTTAAGAATTACATAAAAAAAATAATTCTACTTACTAGACTTATATAAAAAAACACTAAATTTAATTAAACTAATAGATAAAAAGAAGTATTTTAGAATATTAAAAACTAAATTATCTTAGAATTTAGTTTTACAATTCCAGACCTTAATAAACTATTTAAAGTTAAGACTAATATTTTAGACTATACTATAGGAGGATAATTAGGATAATAGGATATAAAACAAATACTATATCCTTATATTTTCTATTTATATAAATTTAGTAGACTAGAACTTAAGTACTAAATCTATAATAAGGAACTTATAGTTATTATTAAAATATTCTAAGAATAGAAATTATAACTTTCAGAAACTAAATATAAAATTTAGGTTTATACTGACTATAGGAACCTTATGTACTTTATAATATCTAAAACTCTCAATAAGCGATAGATTGGATAGTTAGAATTTCTTTCAGAATTTAACTTTTATATTGTCTATTATAAAGAAACAGAAAATAGAAAAGTTAATATACTTAGTTAAAAACTAAACTATAATATTCTAATACTAAAAGAAATATTAATTATCCTAAATATAGATATAGATAGAAACCTTATATTTATATAGAAGTTACTCTTAATTACTAGATAAATGAATACTAATATAATTAAAATAATAATATATAGGATAATTAGAAATATTTATAGTATACTAATATATAGATATTAAGAAGTTACTAAGATATTCAAAAAGATTTAATAATATTATAATAAAGAAGTTTTAAGATAAGATATAATTAATATAATTAAGAGTTATAAACTTACCTTAAAAGTAAACCTAGCTAATATAAGTTTCATAGTAAATTATAGTTTCTATTAGTATCTTAAAAGTCTTAGGAATTAATTTCCTTAGACTTTATTATTAAACTACTAAAGTTATAAGAACTACTCACTAGAGTATATTATAATAGTATTCTTATTATAATAAGATAACTTACTAAGTATATTTACTTTATTCTTTATAAGAAGTTAAGTATAACAGAAAACCTTATATATATCTTCCTTAGAATTATTACTAGTTAATATAAGCTACTTTAGGAAATTATATCTAATAGAAATTAACTTTTTATATTTAAATTTTAGAAACTCCTAATTGTATAATTTAGAGTAGAATACTACCTATCTACTACTTTCTACCTATAAACTAATAGTTAGACTAAATATATTAACTAGATTCTTAAAGTCTACTTTAGATACTATACTAAGTACTAATAAGATAATAAAGTTACTTTATTAATAATAGCCTAATTTATCTTTAATAATATTATAAGAGAAAATACTAAAGAATTACCTTTCTATTTTAATTTTAAATTTAACTTTATAGTCTATAGAAAATCTTAATAGAGAGAATAAGTAGTGAAAATAATAGAAGATATCTTAAAGTTTTATATTTTCTAGAATAAGCTTCGAAAAAAACTTAAATTTATTAAGTAATGAATATATAAGTATACTAATATTTTAAGAATTAGAAGATTAATCTTTAAGGAGGAAGATAGTATCTACCTTACTAGATAATATATTAAGACTAAATAACTAAGTAGTAAATTAGACTTTAAGAAACTCAGACTATTTAAGATTATTTAAAAAATCTTAAATATTAACTATAAATTATTACTACTAAATACTATAAGATATTATTTAACTCTTTATATTTTACTTCTTTAATTAATATTTGTTAAAATGCTAGGCTATAGGTGTTTACCCTATAGTAGTACTGTACCTACAGGCTGAATATTCCGTGGAATATTCTA
>MASP02000581.1:0-28288 GCA_001693025.2 Colletotrichum lindemuthianum
GCCACGAAGCCCTTATCGTTCATACTAACAAACCACTTTCGTACGTATAAGTATTACCTCCCCTGGCTGGAGGTCTATCAAAATCGCCATGCGCGGCATATACCACCCCTGGGGGCATTCTTCCTCCCCAGAGTGGTCTTTCCTTTCGAACCAGGTATTTTTGATGTGGTCTTGCATGCGTAATAATCGATAAATTGTTGTAACTGTAGAGTCCTATTTGGTTGGGTTTCCTTCTTTTTCGTGAGGCCTCGAGGGCCCTAGGGTGGCATACGCATGGCTGTAACGTAGCTATGGCCATATGCGTTGCTGTAGGTCTTGTGAATTGATTAATATAGCCGTAGCTGTCGTTTTTGTGATTTTCGGGGGTTTATTCGAGGGATCCGTAAGATCTGTGGCATCCGTGGCACCCGTGGCATCCGTAGCCTTCGTGGCCTATATAGCTGTGGTATATGTGGCTAGCCCTCTTGTTGCTTTTGTTGATTTTTGACGCTTTCGCCGTACGTATGGCTGTAGCTGTAGCCCACGAAGCTGTGGTATCCGTATGGCTATAGCCTCCGTATGATCTATGGTATCCGTGGGATCTGTGGTATCTATAGGGCTGTAGCAATTAAATAAATAGTTATATTCGAATATAGTTAATAGCGTTAGTCTGCGAATAGGTTAGTTAGTCTATTAGTCTAGCGGCAGGTCCGTTTGAACAGTATAGAAATATTCACCTATCATAACCTAAAAGGAAGTAATAGGTATGAATCCTGGATAGAACTCTATTGAAATAGGGTGAGACTCTGGATAGACCTCTATTGAAATGGGGTGAGACCCTGGATGGACCTCTATTGAAATGGGGTGGAATAATAATAATGAAAACAAACAAAAGAACCCTACAAAAGAGTAGCTGTAACAGCTATACAGCTGTAGCCGTATAGCTATACCAAAAAGGGGTGAAAAACGAAAGGAAAAACTGGCTTAAATTGCTGCTATAACTAGCTTACTACGCTACAGTTAAATACGTAGCTACGTAGGGCTGTAGCCCTACGTACAGCCAGTAGCCACGTAGCCTCTCCGTACGGCCCAGTTAGCCTCATAGCCACCTATAGCCTCATGGCCCCCAGGCCCATCACAATATATAGTTAGATATAGTCTAGAATTTCCTATTAGAAGCTACCTTACTCTCCTACCTTAAGAAGCTACTTATTATAGTTAATTTTCTTATAGAATATAAATTTTAATTATCTAAAATTTAAGATATAGCTTAGAAGCTAAAATATATAAAAAGGATATTAATATACTACTAGCTACCCTACTGGAGACTTACTATCTATAATATAGAAAGTAATATTATAATAACTAAGGTAGTTAAGAAGTAATAATAATATTAAAGTTTTAGTAGCTTCTCCTCTACTTTTAAGGAATATTCTAAGGATCACTAAGATACTTACTGATACTTTAAATATAGTAAGAAAAGTTATATCTATAGGAACTATAAAATCTGAAAGTATAAAAAAACTAATATTAAGGTTATAAAAGATATAGCTGCTCTAGATTACACTAGAGATAACTAGGGGAATAATACTACCTCACTTAGTGATAGTAAGGATTCAGAAAAGAAATAACTCTAGAGTGAAATTAGGCTCTAAAATTAACTAAAATAGAAATAATAAGATAGAGGAAATAATAGGAAAAAGAATAGATAAGTAATTAGTAGTCAGCTATTATTTAAACTAGAATTAATAGAAGTTACTTTATTAATATACTTATTAATATAGGCTGTAACACTTATACTATTATTAATACTTTCCTTATAAAGAAATTTTACCTCCCACTAATTAATAAATTAAAAAGATAGATAAGGAAATATACTACTAAACTATCACTTAGTAATACTCAGAAAGTAACTATCCTAATTTTAGAAGTTAGTAACTATATACAGAAAATCTGTATCTATATTATAGAGAACCTATAGCTACTTTTATATTTCAGGCAGCTATAGATAGAGAATAATTATATTATCTATAATTTTAAAGTCTAACAGATAACATATAAGAAGAGTAGTATAATAGTACATCTAAAATATTAAGATAAACTAATATAACTTAAGGAGATCCAGTCAGTTTCGCTACTTAATACTAATTTATTTATATTTATCTATCAGTATACTATATAGTATACTAGTGAGATACTAAGCTCCTACTAAATTATATTTATTAGTCTAGTAGATATTAAGAAAATATTAGCTCTAAAAGTAGAGGTAAACTTAAGAAATTATATATTTATAAATATCTTAAAGGAATTTCTAAATCCTTTCTATCTAGATTTAATATACTAACTACCTCCCAGCTAACTAGAGATAGACTACTATATCTTATTAATTTCTAATAATAAGAGATAGAAACTAAACTTACTATAAAAGCTTCTCTATAGTATATTATAAGAGAAGCTTCTAGTATTTAAGAAAGCTCTAGAGGATTAACTTAATAAGGAATTTATTAGAGTAAGTAATTTCTCCACTAATACTTTAGTTTTCTTTATAAGAAAATTAGGTAGAGGAATATACTTCTATAGAAATTATAAAGCTCTTAATATAATTATAAAAAAGAATTATTACTTCCTCCTCCTTATATTAGAAACTCTCTAGAGGGTTACTACTACCTACTAATATACTAAGTTTAATATTATTACTATATTCTATAACATCGGAATTAATAAAATAGATTAAGAGAAAATAGCTTTTTAGATATATTTTAATCTTTTTAAATAAGTAGTATATTTCTTTAGACTTACTAATATCCCTACTATATTTTAATAGTATATTAATAGCTATTTATGATAGTTTCTAAATAACTTCATTATAGTATATATTAATAATATCCTTATTTATATTAGTAGCTTACAAAAGGAGTATAAGGAAAAAGTCCACTAGATACTTAGCTATTTTACTAATATAAACTTTAAGTTAGATTCTAAAAAGTATAAATTCTCTATTACTATAATTAAATATATTAAGTTTATTATATTAACTAAAAAAAACCTTTCTTATAATTCTAAAAAGTTTGAAGTTATTACTAACTAGCTTCCTCCTAACTTACTGAAAAGTATCTATAGTTTCCTTAAGTTTATAAACTACTATAAAGTCTTTATACCTTAGTATAATATTATTATAAAGCTTTTAAACTATCTAACTTAAAAGTCTGTTTCTTTTAACTAGAGACTGAAGTAGTAGGAGGCTTTCCTCACACTAAAATAACTTTTCACTATAAAGTTAATCCTATAGAAGTTTAACTCTAATATTCTAATAATAATAGAGATAGACTATTTAGAGTATATCCTAAGAAGTATATTAACCTAAAATAATCAAGCTAAAGTAAAGTATTTTGTAGTTTTCTACTCCTAATATCTAACCTCTATAGAGTTTAATTACTTAATCTATAACAAGAAGCTTCTTATAATACTAGCTTATTTACAGATATAGAAAGTAGAGCTATAAAGCACTAGAAAGTTTAAGATTCTTACTAACTATAAAGATCTTAAATATTTTATAAAGAAATAATAGCTTATAGAGAGGTAGAGTTAGTAAGTAGAAAAATTATCTTAATATAATTTTTACTTTAAATACTAACTAAGTATCCAGATAGTAACCTCTAATATTCTCTCCCAGAGGGAATAGGATACTTATAAAAAATAAGATAATAAGAGATAATAGAGATAAATAATATAAATTATCCTAGATACTACTATATCTATAGAACTTTAGGTAGAATATATAAGTATTACTAATATCTAGATTTTTAAAAGAAAGTTAAATTTATAAGAAATATAGAACTATACTACTAAGAGAGACTCCTTATACTAATAGATCTTTATAATAATTTAATAGAAAGAGTATAACTTTCCCTCTAACTTCTATATTAAAATCTAAATTACTAAATATACTATTAATATATTAGAATAGCTTACCTTTAGAGAGAAACTTTAAATACTAAATAGTAAAGAGAGTAAAACCTCCCTTAATAAACTTAAGATTAAGCTAGTATAGAAGTTATATAACTTTTCTCCTGCAGGCTACCTAGAGTATAATAATATACTAGAGATTATAAGCTAATAATTCTACTAGTCTAGATAGTTATAGAGTATCTACTAATTTATATATAACTATAATATATATAAGGGTATTTATATCTAGAAGTAAATTAAGAAAGAATTCCTAAAGCTCCTACTAATATCTAACTAATTATATTCTAATTTATCAATAAGCTTTATTACTAACTTACCCTCTATAAAAGGATAAACTAACTATTACTTCTAGGTTATTATTAATTAACTAAATAAGATCTCTATACCAGAGGAGATAGATATAATAGAGGTAGAAGTATATATCTAGTAGTTCCTCAGTTACTACTATAGGTTTTATAGAATACTATACTCTATTATAAGTTATAGAGGGTCTAACTAAGTAAGTTACTTCTAGAAGGAATTCTGTAGGTTAATAAGTATTATATATCTATTAAGTATTAATTACTACCTATAGACTAATAGGATTACAGAATAATATAACTAGAAGATCTAAATAATTTTAAAGATATTTACTTACTAATTCCAGAATAACTAAAGTAACCTACTACTTATTATATAGTTAGGTTTCTATAACTAGTAGTATAATGTAATAGAGACTATATCTTTCTTTATAGATTATAAATATTATATTAACTTTATTCTAGTTACTAAAAAGTATATAACACTACTTGGTAATAGTGAGGCTACTACTTACTAGCTAATTAAGAGAATATAATTAGTAATAATATATATCTATATAGAGATAATTATTACTTAGTAGAAATTAGAAATTTAGGTAAATAAAACCTAGTTTCTTACAGATTAATATTAGGTTAGTAATAAAATATAGTTAAATATATCTTACTATAAGTTACTAAAACTAAGCTGAAAGCTAACTTAGTTATATTATAAATATATAATAGTAAAGATTTTCTTACTATTTATTATAAAGTTAGATACTCTAGAGTCTATTTACTTATAATTCTATATAAATTTACTCTAGAGAGCTACTACTAACTTACTACTTAGGCAGATTATAGTTAATAGCTAGTTACTATTATTAGTAGATAATAATAAAGAGGCTGAATAATTAGTTAAAAATATTCTTACTATAAAGATATACTAAATAGAGAGAGAATATTAATAAGAAACTCTAATTAAATAGGAAAGAAATATAAACTCTATATAGAAGCTTATCAATATTATTATAAATATAGTAATACTAAAGTAGTAGAAAGTTATATATAGCCTAATTACAGATAATAATAAAGATCTAGCCTATAGCTTCTAACTAAACGGCAGTTAGAGAGGAGGGAAGTAATATTACAGACTATATCTAGATATCTAGCTAAGGCTATACCTAGGTATCTAAAGCTAACCCCCTCGCCTAAATAGAGTCCCAGTAGACTCTATATAATATTATATATACAGACTTTTCTATATACTAATAAAAGCTTCTCTTTTACTCCTTAGTTCTAAATAAACAGTATTTTACGCTACCTTCTAGTTAAACAAGCCCAGATCCAGCCCTTTATAACTCCTAAGGGTAGTAATTATCTATACTAATAGGTTTCTAAAAAAATCACTAGAATAAGAATCTCCTAAAATTCTCTAGAGGTAGTATCTTAATAACCTTAAGGATAAAACTTATAAATACTTAAATAAACTAAAAGTCTCTCAGTTTAAAGTATATAGATATTAAACCTACCTATTAATATAAGAATACTAATAGGAAGTAAGTAAGTTAGATAAAGTCCTCCTATAAACTTATAAAGAATATCTTTATAACTATAATAATATTAATATTTACTATATATAGATCCTAATATTAAATAAAGTCTTATATATAAAAAATATAACTTTTAATAAAATAATATTTTATAACTTATTAAAAAAAGATATAAGCCTCCTCTACTACTAGAAACTTAAGATCTAATTTAGTATCCTTAGGAATCCTATTTCTAACTCTATTCAGAAACTACTAATACTAAGAATAGAAGTCTAGAATTAAGAAACGTTTAATAAAACTAAAAAAACCCTATAGATAGTAGCTATAAGCTTAAAAAAGAAGGAATTAATAAATCAATAGGCAGATTATCTACTTACGTCAGCCTTATTACTACTATTAGTAAATAAAAGTAAAGATAGTAATCTATTTAGAGGAGAGTCACTAGATAACTAGGAATATTCCACTAATAGAAATAATATCTACTATAACTATAACTCTGAGGGGGTAGAGAATTACATTCAGAAGATACAGAATATTCTAAGAAAGGATATTCAAGAGATAATTTTAACCTTAATAACTACTAGAAACCTCCCAAAAAAGAAAGGTTAGCTAAAAAATAGTAGGAATAATAGTATCCACTCTTAAGGAATATCTATTAGATAGAAGAATAACTAATTACTAAAAGTAACTTAATCCTTAAAGAGAATAAGAAAGAGAATAATCTAGTTATTACTTTATCAAACTACTAATATATATAATAAAGTAGATAAACTTAATATTAATATAGTAGTACATAGCTTAAGAAAGATCTATTACTAGAACCTCCTATTACTACTAAAAATATATACTAAAACTTTAAAATATCTATACTGAAGCTACTAATTGGTTATAATAAATATTAAGAATCTAGTATACTAAGTAAAAAATATATTTAAACTAAAACCCCTCTCAGAGGTTAAAGACAACCTAGTAATTCTACTCCTTGAGTAAATATAGAAGTATAAATTTAATAAATATAACTATCTTAAGAAGTTTAAAGCTAGAATCTATATTTAAAGTAATCTCTAAGGAAATATAAATCTTAATATCTATACTATAATACTTACAGACAGATTATTTAGATACCTTATAGAATTTAATATAAAGTTTAACCTATTTAGAATATAAATAAATACTATTAATATATTTACCAATATTACACTAAATAAGATTATCTATATATAATACCCCCCAGAGTTTAAGAAAGTAAGTTTTTACCTCTAACTATAGAGAGTATTATATAGCTTCTAATATAGCCTAATATTATAGTAGAGAGATCTAATATTAATCCTAAAGAAAGCTAGCCTCTAATAACTAGATAAGAATCCTTATATATTTCTAGATAATAAGATAACTATCTTTAAGTTTATTAATAATATTATCCTCTCTAGAAGAAATAGGAATAGAAAGTAAGTAAAGTAAATTAGCTAGAGCCTTAAAAGTTAGTATAAGATAAAGAAGATAGAAAATATCTTAGTCTTCCTCAGTTTTTATATACTATAAGATAGAGAAACTAGAAGACTATAACTTTACCTTAATAAATATATTAAGAAGATCTCTAATAATTTTAAGATTAATATACCTAAAAGGGATCCTAGTATACTAATAGTAACTAATAATCTAATTTCTAACTAAAAGTAAGCTACTGAAAAGTAAATATAATAATATTAGTATTATATAAGTTATATTAACTATATTATAACTATAGGTTAGTCCAACGTTATATATATAATATTATAGCTATTAGAGTTCCTTATAAAGCCTTCAGTAGGATACTAATAGGTAGTAAATAACTACCTCCTCTATCTTTAATATAATCAGTATTTAGCTATAAAATATAATACTAAAGGAGATAGTATACTTTACTATACTTCAGAGATCTTATTTACTAATAATATAGAGACTCAGAGGAGCACTTAAAAATATATAATAATAATATTTAGAGAACCAGTTATATAGAAGATGTTAAAATAGCATTATATAATAATATTAAGTATAAAGTCTAAACTAATAATACTAGATACTACTATGAAAGATTATATAATAATATTTCAACTAATTCAGAAACTAGAAATTAAATTAGATAATAATTTTAAGATATTTTATAATAATAAGTAGATTCTGCAGCTTATTACAGCTAAGAACCTTTAGGCTGATATAAAATTTTAATATATTAATATTAATAGACTCTAGATCTATCAGGTTATAATAAATAGAGATATTAAATACTATTAGGTTAAGATAAATAACATAATTACTAATAGTATAACTAAAGTTATACCCACTCAAAAGCATCAGAAGTTTATAGTATAACTAAATATAGTTAGTATAGAGGATCAGATTTAAGCTCTAGAGACTTAGCAGTAGTAATTAAATAGTATTACTTAGTTTAAATATCTAAATAGCTTTATACTTACTTTTGGGAATAGGATAGAATAGTGGTATTTGCAGTTCTAAGGGGGTATATTAACCTATAGGCTATAGCTATTAGTTATATACTAAACTACCTGAAACTAATATAGCTATATAGCTTTATAACTAACTAGGGATCCTAGTAAACCCACATCACTTATAAATCATAGATTATACTACACTAAGCTAGAGCACCAGTTTAACCAATATACTCATTATACCCAAATGAATCTAACCTACTAGAGGTAGCCAGAGGTTAATATCTTCCCAGAACCTAGTGCACCAGACATCTGGATAAATAGTCAGCACGGCCCCTGCGAGCTTTACCTAGAAGTTATTGTGAGGTAGTTCTGAGGTTAGTAGTCTTATTATACCTTTTGATAGGTTGACCACAGGTGTAGTAAATACGAAGGCTGGTTATCAGTATAGATAAAGTTAAGAAGGAGCAAGTTGCAGTCAGGAGGAGCACCTCCACGTTAGATTAGCTTTATAATAGAGGCTACAAACAGGAATCAGGAATATAAAGTAGTGGGGTATAGAACAGATATATTATATTCAATACTATATATAGGAGGTAAACTTCCTACTTATATATTTATATAATATAACTTTAATAGAAATATTCTATATCCTTATAGCTATTTATTTTATATTTATTACTAAAGTTTAAGCTATTATATCTTTTTCGCTATAGCTTTATAGTAATTTTCTGAAACCCTTTAGAATTAGATTTTCTAGGGAAATTTCCGGGAAATTCCTGGGATTTCTATAGGAAATTCCTAATATTTCTTTATAATATTCCTTCTTACCAAAATAGTATTTACTTTATTTTAATATTATTTTATAGCTGTTCATTAGTTTCATAATATTGAATTTCTATAAAATCTCTGATATATTTAAATAATAGTTCTACTAGTAGTTTTATAAGATTATTAGTAATATTATTAATAATCTTTATATACTTGAAAACCATCTTATTTTAGCTTACTATCTTTCTTATAAAGTATTTATAGACTTTAATATATTTAGCCTAATTATTTAAGCTTTTTTCTTTTATAAAGATAATTAATTTTATATTTATTTAGTTATTTTTACTTTATATCTGTAGTAGTATCTGAGCTTTTTACCATATATAGTTCTAACTGTAGGATTTACCTAGCAACAGTATTCATGCTAATGCTAGCTTATAACTGGTTTAAACGGTAATAAAATTACCTATTATTGTGGATAATTATACCCCTAGTTATAATATTTAACCCTATAGTAGAGGAAGACCTTATAATAATAATCTATATAGTGAGAACCTTAGTAAAGCTAGAGCTTAATATATATAGCTGAAAGTAACCACTAAAGTTGTAAGGTTAAAAACCTTTATAAACCTCTTAAAGATAGGATAAAATAAAAAGCCTACGAAAGCTAAGTATTCTATAATCTATTACTCTTCTATATCTTTATAATAAAATTATAATCCCCTTAAAATCTATATAGCTATCTGTAACTAAAGAAGTATAAAATAGGTCAAGAAATATTTAGCTATAATTACTATAATTAAGGCTATCAGTTTATTAAATTAAACCTTACTGAAATTATTCTAAATACTATAATTAATAGACAGTCTATAGATATTTAAAAGAAAGTTATATAGTTATCCTATAATCTGCTATATTAAGCTAATTATTTTGGAAGCTAGTTATTAATTAGATAATATCCTAATACTAATATATTATAGTAATATTAATTACTAAATACTATGTAGTATTATAGTAAAATAATTCCAGAGGTTTTAAAAGCTATTCAGCTGCACCAGAAATATCTGTATTTATATAAATACTATTTATATATTAGCTATATTCAATTAATATATTAATATTATTTACTGATAAAAGCAGGCTGAGTCCCACTATACTTACATAAAGCTTGTAAGTTAGCTTATATCAGTAGTGGAGAACGTTTATGTTAGGAGCGTAAAGTTTCGTCTGGAGGGTCTGGAGGATATAAAGGTTACAGATATTAAGGTTATAATAAGTATTTAAACAGAGTAGTTATAGTTAGCAGTAATTAAATCTATTAAGATATTTAAATTATATATAACGTAAGGATATAAGAATATAAGGTTAATATAGAAGAAGTTATTAGTTATTTATTATTAAAAAGATTAATATAGGGTGGGTATACTAGCTGCTATAGCTGCAAGGGATCTAGACTTCAATTAACTTAGGGCTAGCTGCAGTAGTTAGCAGGAGGGTGGAAGGGCTGAAATTATACTTCAGGAGGTAATATATCCACTAATAGTTACAATAGAGAGTAAGTTATCAGCCCCTCCCAATTAATTTTATATTATCCATCTAGTCATATTAATATAAACTTAGTAATAATCTTTTTTTAGTTTACTAAGAAAATTTCTAATTTATATAGTTTTTAAGGTTATATTAAAATCTATATAATATTCAGCTTCTATAAATAATTTTACTATAGTTATTTAGTAATAAAATATTCATAAAATTAGCTTTCTAGCTATAAAGAATATCTATCTAGTTATTAACCTTAATATAATCTTATAACTAATATAGTTACTATTTATATAACTGTAAAGTTTTAAATTATTATTTTTATTCTTCCTTATAATATAACTAATATAATATTTACTTCATATTTTAGTATACTAAAGAAGATATAATACTTCCTTCTTATAAAATTCTTTAGATTAATATAAGAATTTTACCTAAAGCTTATAATTAAATAATAAATCTAATTATATTATTTAAATAGTAAACTGAAGCTTTCCAAGTATTTAGTAAGATTATTATTATAATATCTTATTAATTAAACTTTCTATTGAAATAGTAAAGTTCTAAACTTTAAACGTTACTAAAGTGGCAGCTGGATAGAGAAACTTCCTGAATTTCTTGGATATCTTCTTTAGATAACTTTTCTATATAATTATTATTTTAATATTACTAAAACTTAGGTAGATACTTAAGAGGAAGTTTAATATTCCTAAATTATTAATTTTAATATTCTACTTAATTTATAAGAAAACTATAGTAATATTATTACTTAGTTTGATAATGAGTATATTATTAATATAGGTAGCTATTATAACCTTGAGTTTAATATTATAGTAAAAAATATTATCTAATAGTAAGATCTTAAACTCTACTAATACTAAAGTTTTCTTACGTTTCTGCTACTATCATCAACCTTCCTACCTGAGACTATATAATACTTATTATAACTAAATAATCTAAGCTAAAGTTATAATATATTCCGTAATTTTAATATAATAGAAATATCTTAAGTCTATATGAGAAATATTAAGAAGTGGGAATATTTATATATAAATATTCTTTTTAAGATTACGATTAAAATATACTTTAATAAAGTCTTACTACTTTATAGTATATTCTCTCTATTATATATAGATAATTAGAATTATTTATAATACTACTTAAGATACTAAAATAAATATATATATATATAAAAATCCTTTTATAAACTTAAAGAAATTCTTACGTAATAATTTAGACTTTTCTCTTTAATAACTTATAGTATACCTTCTTATACTTAAGTATCTATTTTGCCGTTAGTTTTATATCTTAGCGAATTTCTAAGATTAATATAAACTACAAAGTTTCCTTCTTGATTAATAATATTATTTTATTAAAATAAGCTTTTTTCTAAAGAAGCTAGTTATTTGTAAATTCATTATATATTTTAGCTATTATAGCTAGATTAATATATAGCTAGATTTCCTCCTGAAAAAATATATTATACTATATAATTATATATAAAACTAATGTCTCCTAAGTAATAATATTATCTTCTGGTGTTTCCTTAGGTATTTTTAGTTATAAGTGGAGGGTTCTTAAGATAAATAAGATAGTTTTAGTGTATCTTTATAATTCTAGTTTCTAACTAGGTAGTAAAGCTTGGAACTTACTAATTTAATTATTTATTAGTTCATAAAATATAATAATAGAGATAATAATAATCTTACTTTATAATTTCATTTATATTCTATAGGTCTTTTTAAGTTTATATTCAATCATAATATTTTTCTCTACTTAAGGTTATATCTTCTTGGATTTTACCTAGATTTCTGGATTAATATTAGTGAAATAGATACCCCTAATAATTTAAAGTTAGTTTATTCTGGAAATTAAATCCCACTCTAATTTCAGATTTTATTTATATTTAAATAGAGGTTTTATTTGATATTATTGCTATATATAATTAGTTTATAAGATAAATAGTGGTTATTACTAGCTATATTTATAGATATTCTGGAATATTTATATTGACTATTAGTATTCTAACCTTTTTTAAAATCGTTTGAATTACTTATTCTAATATGATGTTCTATTTATAAATATATAGTAATAAGGTTTTAATTCTAATATTATTATTGTTTGGTATTATTACCAGAAAGGTGGCTATAAACTCTCTAATATTATTAGTATAGATTAATTATATAGGGAACTTAAAATAGCTTTTCTATCTAATAATAAACGCTAATATTTAATAGACTAATTAATTCCTCATAATATTAAATATTAATAACCTAAATTTTAATTTATTATCTGTTACTAATAGGAAGTATTTCTACTATGTTACTGGTTTTATCTCTCTAATATTAATATAGATAATATAGCTAGCTATTATAGTTCTTTCTTAGGGTATTTATAGAGAATATTATGAACTCTTTAATAAATTGCAGATTTTATATAATATTAGGATAATATCTTCTAGTCATAATAGGTATTCTTATATAAGTGTTAGAAGCTAGCTATAAGAGATAAGCTAGTGATACTTAAATAATATTATAATAAACTTAAAAAGTTAACACTTATAGTAAAAACTCTTTACTAAACTATAGGGGTGGCAGCTCTATAAAGTCTATATAGTAGTACTCTATATAAGCCTTAAGGCTTAGGTCTTCCTTCTATGATATTAGTTATTACTTCTACTGATACTAATTTCCCTAATAATAATTCTAATTGCTCCTTTCCCCCCGTAAGTCTACCTTCTATATCTATAGTAGTTATATTATTTAAGGTAATTCTTATAATAAAGAGAACTAACTCCCCCAAGTAGTTAAATTTACCTATTTTAACTATTACTTTAAGTATAATAGAAGTAAATTTACCTAAAGTTACATTTTAGATTAAAATCACTTCTACTGTAAATATTTAGTAATAAAGTTGAAATATAAATAGAAATTATATTTCTTTACTATTAGCCTTAAGTTATATACTATTAGTTACTAAATTAACTATCTAATTACTTATAGTAATTATATTATTACTACTACTATTTCTGCTAGTAATAAGAAAGATAGCTTTAAAAGCTATTATACTGCTGCTTTTTTACTTAACCTTTCTGCTATAATTTAATATTATAATAAATACCTCTATTATATTCAGTAAGTATTTCCCGCCTATATTACTATTATATTTACTATTTCCTCTTTCTATATTAAGGGTAGTATTTTACTTACTATTACTTTTACCTCTAAATAGGTAATTACTAACCTTAATAATATTATATAGATAATAGTAAATTTCCTTTTCTTTCTTGTTTTTCTTTTTTCTTAAATTATCTTACTAATCTCTTTCTAGTAGAATACTATTATATATTTTAATAGCTATATTATCCTCTATAATTTCCATAATTATATTTTTAGCTTTACTGAAACTAGTTTGCCTATTTACTATCTCTATATTCTTACTATCTTCTACCCCTATTAATAATATCTCAGTTAACAGTTAGTTATATCTATTTCTATTAAGAATAAAAATAAGGAGGGTAAGGAGGATAAAAATAAGTTTATAAATATAGTGGAGAAAGAAAAAAAGAATAATAATTCCTTTATTAAGAAGTAGGTTTATAGTTTTATATTTATATAGTTTGGAGGCTATTTTATATTCTATTTACAGCCTATATAACCTTCTATTATTAGTAAATTAATATTACTTTATATATTTATAAGTATTTCTATACTATAATTTAAAATATAATATTATTTTATTGTTAATAAGACTTTCTAAGAATTTCTGAATTAGTAGATGATAGCCTCTCTATTTGATTAATATATTTTAGTTTTACCTTTACTCTAGAATATTCTTTACTATAAGAATCTTCTTAATTTTATATTTCTTCTGGATTTTACTATTTTTCCTTACTGAAATAAGAATGAAACTAAAGTAAATATCTATATAATGTTATAAGGGTAAGAAGATATTTTCAGCCTATTTAATAAGGTTAATATAAAATATAAGGTAAATACCGGCAGAATATTTAATATAATATTAAGTAAACTTAATATATTAATAATATAGTATTTATAAGCTATTTAGTTAAGCTTTTTATTTAGCTAGTTTATCTTAATATATTATAAGGAAAGCTAAATCTTATTACTAATATAGAATCTTTCTGCTATTTATTATATTCTATTAGCTTCTATTTTATTATACTGCTAAATATAAGTTATTATAGCTTAAACTAAAGCTATATTCTCCTTAAGGTAAGTAAGAAATACTAAAATCTATCTTAAGTTTAAGTTTATCGAGGATTCCTCTACTATAGTATATAAAATAGATATTACCTTAAAGTTATTTATAAGCTTATTAGAATTTACTTTAGTTCCAGAAGAGTTTCTATTATTAAATACCAGCTGGTAGATAGTAATATATAATAGTTAGTTTATCTATAAAAAGGTAATATATGCCTATAGGAATATTTGAATTTTAGATATTACTTACTTTATTCTACTATCTATCTAGAGGTGGAATAATATTAAAAGAAGTTATTTAACTTCTATCAATCAATATAATATTAACTAAAAGATATTAATTTAGTTAGACCCTTAGTTAGTAATAATTAATGTAGGGAAATTATAAAACTACTATTATATACTCTAGAAATACTTTATATAAGCTTCTGTTTATATAAATATTATAGCTTCCAACTAAATATATTTAGAAAACTAATTAGTAATAACTTTCAGAAATGTGGAATTATCCTCTATAGTGGAGGGTAAGTTTATTATAAAGTTAATTAAGATTTAGAACTAGAATCTATTAGGAATTAAGAGAGGCTATAAAGATTTCTAGTAGTATTTCTAATTGTTATAAAAATACTGGTACATATTATATATCTTGATAAATTACTTAATATTTCATCATATTCCATTCTAATATCAGTTTTATAAAGATATTATAGATATTAAGTTAATATTAGGATAGCTTAAAACAGGAAAGTTATAAATTATTTAAAGAATTACTATAGTTAGTATTATAGTCAGCCTTAGGTCTAGCAGAGGTAAGTTTATTATAAATTTATATAATATGAAGAAAAGTTTATAAGAGATAGTTAGAAGCTTTCCAGAGAAGAATATAAGAAATAAATATAGAGGATAGTATTAGCTTTATACTGGAAAATTCTCTAGAATAAATATTAGATACTTATAAGTATTAGGTAGTGAATAATTTACAGTTATTAGGTATACCTAACAAGGCTAATTAGAGTTTATGTAGAATTAGAGAGAGCTTTATTAGTTTAGATTCTCTAGTAGATAGTTTTAGTAATTCTGAGTTCTTAAGATTTAGTATTCCTAAATATAGAAATACTTTATCTTCTTAAGGTTTTTTAGTTAGTTAATACTTAAGTTAAGAGTATTAAATATGAACTAGTTTATCAATCTGGATTATAGATATTATAGTTTATTTATTTATTTATTATTCTCAGTATTCCTAAAGTTCTTTAAAATATCTAACGCTAGATACTAGTTTCTATATATTTTCTATATAACTATATCTTTTCTATTTAATAAGATATTATATTTCTTTATTGTTTTACTAATTAATATAGTTAATAATTTATTTTACTTTATATTTATATTCTGGATTAACTTTAATATAATCTTTTATATAAGATTCTTTTAATACTAATTTAAGAAGTAAAATATAAAAGACTAAATAATATCTTATAGTATTTAGTAATAATAGTTTATAGTTAATATTTAAGATTTTATTAATAATCTTAGAAAGTCTAAGTTTCTTAAAATCTAATTTATTACTTAGTTATTTAATCTTGATATTTTATCTAGTAAGATAGATACTATCTCCCTCCTTAAAGATTAATTCTCTAATTCTTAAAATATTAATATACTTATATATTTATTACCTAATAAATTTAAGTTTTTCTAGAAGCTTATTTTAGAAAGTATAAAATTTTAAGATATCTACTATTATTTTTACTACTTATTCTCCCTATTAAGATTCTTTATATCTAGTGAGGTTAAATTTATAATTAAGATAGAAAAATAATTCTTTAGTATTTTCTCCTATAATATTATTATAGGTAAATTAAGCTATTAGTAGTAAAATAATCTAATTATCTTATTAGTAGTTAATATAATATCAAAAGTAGATTTTAAGAATCTAGCTAATATATTCAGTCTAACTATTAGTTTATAGATAGAAAATAGTAAATAGGCGATATTTCGCTCTAAATTACGAAATTAGGAATTTCTAAAATTTAAATATAAAAAGTTTATCTCTATTAGATATAATTTCCTGAGGTAGTTTATATTAACTAATAATAATTCTTAAGAAGATATATATAAAATCTTCTACTATATTTAATTCCTTATAGGAAATAAAGTAGATATACTTAGTAAGTTATTCCACTATAATAAGAATACTATTATAATATACTCTAGTAAGTAGTTTTTATAACTTTAATAGTTTAATAATAAAATCTAAGGAAATTAACTTCTAATGCTTTTAAGATATTAGTAGGAATTTGTCAGGTTAACGAGGTATTAATATAGTAAAAACTATAATAGTGAGTGATATACTAGATACCCCACTCTTTAGACTAATTAGATAAGAGGGATTATTCTACAGATTAATCCTAACAGTATATAGTATATATATATATACTATAATATAGACTTAGATATAAATAATTAGAAACTATTAGTTATAATCTAGTTATAATAAATTGATCGATTATAATATTTACTAGTTATAAACTAATACTAATTAGTAGTTTAACTACTACTGATACTTATTACTACTACTTAACTATAGATTAGTAAGAAATACCTAAAGAGATAAGATTATAATATCCCCTAAGGAACCCTATAGATAGCTTCTAAGTAGAAATAGATAACTTAAAACTATTATAACTATATACTACCCTAGGAATATTAATAATAAGCTTATAATAGAAACAGAAGTAAAAATAAACTTACGATAGCCTATTTACTTAATATTATATTATATTCACTATATAATAAAAAACAACTGAGATTAACGTTAAATTAAAATAGTATATACTAAGATAAAGTAATAGGATTAATATACCTAAAAGGAAGGAACTTATAATAAAACTACTATCCCTTAATACTACTCTCTAATATCCCACATATATTTAACTATTAAGAAACAAACAAATATCTTAATAATAGTAGATATAATATATTAGCAACTAAAAATAATATATCAAAAACCTCCTCTTTCTAATATTATATAGAAGAAGTAAAATATCTTAGTTAATATATCTACACTTACAACGTAACTTACCTAGCAGTCAGAACTTAGCTATAATAAAGATAATAATAAAAAAAGAAATCCTTATTTTCTATAGTAAGGGGACCCTAGGAATAATTATAAAAATATAATTAATAATATAGACTAATATGTAAATATTCTAAATCTAAAACTAAATAATAGTATCAGCTTATAACCTTTTTCCCCTATATATTCTGTATATAACTATAGTAGACAAGTATCCTAATTAGGATTCCCTAAGAATAATAAATTATCAAAAATATTATAATTAATACTAAAATGGAAAATATTAAGAAACTATTATCCCTTATCCCTACCTACAGATATCTAATAAGTATTTAATAAAGTATTAATAAGAATATGATAATTATAAGTTAAACTGATAAATACGATAATTAGTATAAGAAGGAGGAATACTAATACTAATTATATTATTATTTACTCAAAAAACCCCTATTAGGAGAGTCCTTATAATAAACTATATCCTAAAAAAGAAGGAAAGAAGAAATATTTATATTAATAGTATAACTAGAGGAATAAGAAGAGGAGGGAATAATAAGGAATAATATAAGAGGAGAATTATTTAAAGTAATAGTAAAATAATATATCTAACTAGCTAACTACTATAGTTTATTTTTAAAATCTCCCTCTATAGCGACAAAACACTAAGAAAACATATATAAGATAATATAAGTTAGTATAACTAATAATATCCTTATACTATTACTTATTATCCCTATCTACTATAAGTAGTATATTTATATAATAAAAAGCTAAGCTAAGTTAAAATAACTTTAATTACTTTACTATTTAATAATAACTACTTTTTATTTCCTAAGTAAGTTTCTATAAGGATACTACTAAAGTATACTAATTTACTACTAATATTACTAGTGAGAAATAGTATCTACGAAATTAATAAAAATTAGGAATAAGAAGATATTTATAAAAGTTTTACTAGAAGGAGATATCTACTTAGTAGTTATAATTTATCTAATAAGTATATATACTTCTAAAACTATAGTTCTTAGATAAATGTCTATAATTAAGATATAGTAAAGTTATACTAACTATAGATATTCTTCTAACTTAATACTTTAAATATATATTTCTCCCCAGACTCTATTAATAATCCTTATAAGAATATAACGTATAGAAATATCTTGAAAACTAAAGTTAATAAATATAAGAAAATATTCTAATATATAGAAGTAAAAATACTAATAGAGATATATTAAAAAGTTTTATCTTAATAATAGAGTGAGAATGTTAAACTTCAGATAAATATTAGTAGTAATATCCTTAATAATATCTTTATCTACTACTTTATCTACTTATAGAAGGAGTAAAATATCTATTTTAATAAAATATACGAAGTTTACTATATTAATTTCAAGGAATAAACTCTAGAATACTTTAATATTACAGAAAACGTATTAATATAAGCGCTTAAGAACTATCTTATAGAGAGACATATATATTTCTCTATAGACAAAGATATAATAAAAGAAAAGTTAGTTAAGATCCTTAAGGAGGAGATATTAATAAGATAGATAGTAGAGAATATTAAAACTAACTAATAAAGATATCTTACTCTTAAAAAAGAGATTATAAAAAACTTTAGTTTTATTAATAACCTCCTAGAGGTGGGAGGATTTATTCTTATTAATTAATAACTATCTATATTAAGAAACTTAAGAATAGAGTTACTCTCTCTAAAATTAATATTATTAATATTAATAATAAGGATAATATTAATATTAAGCCTCTAAGTAATAAAGCTAGATATTTAAATAGATATTAACTTACTAAAAACTGAGAGAATAATAACTAATAAGAAAGAGAAATACTTAGAGCTAACTAGATTCCTAAACCTTTATACTTATTTTAGAGGAAAAAATTAGTTAATACTGAAATATTATATGCTATTTAACTAACCTCACGAGAAAGTTAAGTTATTATTCAGTAAAATATATAGAATAAATAATAAATATACTAAAGAGGAGTATAATATTTTTAAGAATAAGATATAGATATTTATTACTAAATATATTAGCTATAATAGCAAGAATATAATAGGAGAAGTATTTAATACTATACTAATAGAATAAGTATATTTATACTATAAGATATTAATTTTACTAATTGAAAATAACCTCTTAATTACTTAAATAGCTATAATAGTTAGAAATAAGTTTAAGATATTTATAGTCCATTTTATTTACTATAGAAAATAGAAGAATATAAGCTTTAAGATTCTTACTGAAAAATATAAGTATACCAATATAATTAAAATATTTAGAGTAATAATAATATAGGTTAACCTTCTTTAATATATCTATCTAAATCTATAAGATCTATAGAAGAAAATTAATAAGGAGATATATATAACTATATATTAGGTATATAATATAATTAATATACTTTATAATATTATTAATAAAACTAAACTAACTATTAATAAACTATATAAATAGATAATAGAGATACTTAAAAGTCAAAAAAGATAGTTAAAGTAAAAGAATAGTTATATAATAGATTATAACTAGTTTCTTACAGACTATATATATAATAGCTAAAAGTAGATTTAATATTTTAACTATCATTAACTACCTTATTTATAATATATATAGAATAATAATATTACCTTAAGATAGCTTTATAAGAAAGTATAAGGTAGAGATATATAAAGTAAATATTAGATATACTTAGAACTAGTAAATAAATACTAGTTAATAAAATATATCCTAGAGAAATATAAAGTTACTACTCTATAATTTAAGAAAGTATTAACTATTAATGTTATATTAGTAGAGAAAATTATAATATACCTTAATAATACTAACCCCACAGAGGAAATAATAGAGAAAGTAAGAAATAATATAGATAAGATATTAGAGAATAACTTTACAGTTATTTATTTTACTATAACAGATAGTTAGAAGGAAACTATTAACCTTATATAACTTTTAGAGATCTTTTAAAATTATAGCTTTTACTACTTAATAACTACTAATAAATTAGAGATCTTCTTAATCTTATAATACTCAGAAGTTATTTTCAAAAGTATCCTTCTAAATACTAAAGTAGGTAGACCTTCTACTAGAAGTATATAATAACTTAAAATCCTCTAGAGAATCCTACCTAATATCTTACTAAATAAGATAGCTCTAAAAATAAATATTAAATTTAGAGATAAATAAGATTTTATAAATCTTAGTATTATTAAGATACTTATATCCTTTAGAAATATTAACTTTAATATTATACTTATAGCTATACTATTTCTATTAAACTTCCTTAATATAAATTACTTCTAAATATACCTTAATAATCTTAATAATAAAATTAAGTAGGAGGGAATATTACTATCTATAGAGAGATATAATAAGTATTTATAATTCTTAATTCAGAAGGGTTCCTATAATAAAGTTATTAACTTCTTTATAGAGACAGAAATATAGTAACTTTATAGAAGATTCAGCTACTCTAGTATCGATAAATTAAATAATATACTTAAGAGAGTAAGTAAGACTATAATAACTAATATAATCAAGGTAATTACTGAAAACTACTACTAATACTAAATAAACAGCAAAATACTATACTAATTCAAATTCAGTCTTAAAAATAACGATAAATTTAATATACAAATTATTATTAATATTATATATCTTAATAGTAATAAACTTATACTATATATAGTTAATATCTCTAAAGTATTTATAGTTATAAGGTTTATAAAAAGTATCTCTATAGAGAATATATAATATACTGTAAAAATATATTAGATTAATATATACTAAAAACCCTTAGATAGAATGATTACTAATATAGAATATAACTTTATAACTAAAAACTTCAAGAAGGAAGCTAATAGTATAGATAGTAAGATTACAATTATACTAATTAAAACCTATAATAATATTAGTAAAATAGAATATTACTATACCTCCCTATAGAAGATATATAAGATTATCTAAAATAAAGTACTAGAGATTAATAGAGAGGAGATACTATAAAATATAGTTAAAATAGTTAATAATACTAGCAGCCTAAATAACATTATATTAACTCTACTAGTTTTTAGAGTATACTTATATCTCAGCCTAATATTACTACTATCCCCAGATATTATAAGATAAGTAGTTACTATCCAGAAAGTAATAGAAGAAATATATAAAATCTATATTTAATAGTAAGTTTCTAATATCCTAAATATATATAATAGTTTCTCTACTATTTTAGTCTACTACTTACCTCTTTAATTAGAGATATAAATCTACTATAAACACTAAACTTAGATAGAACCCTTTAGACTTATCTCTATTAACAGTAAGATATATTTATAGAGATAGACAGTAAACCTAATACTTTCAGATTAATAATAGTTAAGCTATACTATTAACTATATACTAAAGAAATAGAAACCTAAAATCTATATAATAACTAACTACTAGATGAAAATCTAACAGAAAGTATATTAATAGTAATATTAAATAAGGATAGACAAAAGCAGTAAGGATAACTATATAGAAACATAACTTTTATTACAGAAGTATTACAGTTAACCTTCAATCTAGTAGAGGTAAGTCTGTTAGTAGTAAGTTAAGGCTATAATATATAGATAACAGTATTATCGTGAGGCTAATAAGATTAGGTCTTCAGGATTTACAGTAATTAGATATAAGTCTAATAAGAGGATTAAGGGATAAAGCTGGAAATATCTAAGGATAATTATAAAATTAATTACTAAAAGACTATAGAAGTTTAATCTTAAGTATACTTAAGCTTATCCTATATATAAGTTCCAGCTAGTAGTATATTCTTTTAGTTATTCTAGATTATACTGATCTAATATAATCTGTTAGTCTCTAATTTATACTGGATTGTATTAATTCTAAATAATTTTTATCTTATTGTCACGTAACTTATACTATAGTTTTTCTATACTGAGTAGAGTTCCTATTATTTCTATATTATTCTATATATAAAGATCCTATAGCTACTAGATATTCTGTAAGGTATTCTCTAATCCTATAGTTCCAATAGGTTATAATATTAAGTCTCCTCTCTGAAGGTCTTATCCTTAAGATCAATATAAGTATATAATAGCCTCCAGATAGAGTTACTAATTATTTTATATTCTTCTATCTTTTTCTACTACTAATATTATATTAGGTTATATTTAAAAACCTAATTTCTATAAAGGTTATTAAGTTTGAATTAAATAAAACTATTAAGCGTTAGGTTTTCTTATTAATTACTGAAGTTATAATATAATACTATATTCTCCTTATTTCTAATATAATTATATATATAAAATAGACCTCACTAATTTGAAATAGTATAGTAAGTATATTATGTAGGGTCTGACAGATTATAATAGTAGTAATATAGCTAATATTTATAAATACTAAATAATTCCTTTTTCTATATATATATTACTAACTTTATATTCTTAGTGAATTATTACCTTAAAAATAAAAAAAAAGTAGAGTAAGAAGAATAAGAAGCTGCAGAAGCTTTAGAGGTTTTACAGATATAGTTAGTAACTACCCTAGGTTATTTAATATATCTTTAAAAGTAAAAGAAGTTTCTGAAGGAATATAATTCTAATTCAATTTACTAGGGAATATAGTTAGTAAATAAGTGGGAAGTAGAGAAATTATCTTTAGAAGTATAAAAGTTATATATATTTCAGGATTTATCTATATAGGGGGCATCTAATAAAACCAACTAGTCTCTATTTAGGATAGATTTTAATCTATTATCTCTAGTTATAAGTAATACTTCTGGAAGTATTAATAACTAATTTAGAATTTCTTATTCTTTAGGATATAGTACTCCTAGATATAGAAATATTTTATCTCCTTAAAGTCCTTTATCTAATTAATATTTAGGTTAAGAGTGTTAAATATAAACTAATCTTTTAACCTAGATTATAGATATTATAATTTATTTATTAACTTATTATTCCCAGTATTCTTAAAATTCTTTAAGATATTTAATACTAAATACTAATTCCTATACTTTTTCTATATAGCTATATTCTTTCTATTCAATAAGATATTATATTTCTATATTATCTTATTGATTAATATAGTTAATAATTTATTCTATTTGATATTCTTATTCTAAATTAACTTTAATATAATCTTTTATATAAAATCCTTTTAATACTAATTTAAGAAGTGAAATATAAAAGACTGGATAATATCTTATAGTATTTAGTAGTGATAGTTTATAGTTAATATTTAAGATTTTAAAAATAATTTCAAATAGTTTAAGTTTCTTAAAATCTAATTTATTATTTAGTTATTTAGTTTTAATATTTTATCTCGTAAGGTAGATACTATCTCCCTCCTTAAAAATTAATTCTCTAATTCTTAAAATATTAGTATACTTATCCATTTATTATCTAATAAAGTTAAGTTTTTTTAGAAGTTTGTTTTAGAGTCTATAAAGTTTCGAAATATTTACTATTATTTTTTCTACTTATTCTCCTTATCAAGATTCTCTATATATAATAAAGTTAAATCTGTAATTAAGGTAAAAAAGTAATTTTTTAGTATTTTCTCTTATAGTATTCTTTTAGGCGAATTAGGATATTAGTAGTAAATAATCTAATTATCTTATTAATAATTAATATAATATCTAAAGTAGATTTTAAGAATCTAGTTAATATATTTAGTCTAACTATTAGTTTATATATAGAGAATAGTTAATAAATAGTATTTTACTTTAAGTTATAAAATTAGGAATTTCTAAAACTTAGATATAAAAGGTTTATCTCTATTAGATATAATTTCCTAAGGTAACTTATATTAGCTAAAAATAGTTCTAAGAAAGATATATATAGGATCTTCTACTATACTTTATTCCTAATAGAGAATAAAGTAAATATATTTAGTAAGTTATTCTATTATAATAAGAATATTATTATAATATACTCTAGTAAGTAGTTTTTATAACTTTAGTAGTTTAATAATAAAGTCTAAGGAAATTAATTCCTAAGGTTTTTAAGATCCTAATAGGGATTATAATTTACTATAAAGTTTATATTAGCTAAGCTTACCTTTCAGGTAAGTTTTATAATTCTTAATTATATTAATTATATTTTATTTTATAACTCTTTTATTATAATATTATTAAATCTTTTTAAATATCTTAGTGACTTCTTAATATCTATATATTAGTATATTATGAATATTTCTAATTATCTAATATATTATTCTTCTAGTTATACTAATACTAACTTATCTAGTGATTAAGGGTAGCTTCTATATAAGTATAAAGTTTCTGTTTATATTTATTTTTAGGATAACTTATATTTCTTTTAGTATTAAGATATTATAGTTTAGTCTTCAACTGAGTATATTAGTTTTTCTATTTTCTGTTTCTTTATAGTAGATAATATAAAAGTTAAATTCTAAAAGAAATTCTAACTATTTCATTTATTACTTATTAAAGTTTTTAGATATTATAAAGTATATAAGATTCTTATAGGTAATATAAATCTAAACTTTCTATTTAGTTCCTAAGAGCTATAGTCTCTATTCTTAAAATACTTTAATAATAGCTATAAGTTCCTCATTCTAAATCTAGTAGTTAAGTTTTAGTTTACTAAACTTATATAAATAGAAAGTGTAAGAATATAATATTTTTTTCATATCTTATTATTCTAGTTATCTTTCTATAATATAGTCTGAGATATAAGTTTTAACTTTAAATAGTTTATTAGAGTCTGGAGTTATAAGAATAAATTCTAAGATAACTTAATTCTTAATATCCTAAAATACTTCTTCTAATCTATTAGTCTAATTAAACTTCGTATCTTTTTATATAAGTCTAATAAGTGGGATTATTTTCTTTTTATAATTCTTAAGGAATCTTTAATAAAAATTAGTAAATCTGAGGAAAGCTTAGATTTCTATAATATTTATCAGTCTAAGCTAGTTCTTTACTACCTAGATCTTCTTAGTTAATATTTTAATTATATTTAGTATAATAGTAAATCCTAAATATTCTATTTATTATATATAAAATCTATTTTCCTCTAGTTTAACTAGTAGTTTAGCTTACTGGAGTTTCTAAAGTATTTTATAAATATATTCTTTATATTCTTTAAGTATTCTGAAGTAGATAAGGATATTATTAAGATATATTATATAAAAGATATCTAAATATTTATATTGTATAACGTAGTTAATAAGCGAGTACGCTAGATAAGCGAGTGTGCCACCCAACTGCGTCCATATAACCACTTTAACTTTACACTTAATTACTCTCCCAAGAATAATACAATTAATACAAAATAAAGTATAAATACAGCTAGCTTTATAAGCTATCTAGAGAGATCCTAAACTCAGTATTCAGGCTATAGTAAAAAGCTACTAAATTAGTTGTAATATATTAATATATAGATTAAAAAGTATCCTATTATAATGTAATATCATATCTAGCTTGCGGAAATTGACTATACTTAAAGAGGAGAAGTTAGTTAAGTATATTTCTAATCTAGATTTCTAATTATTTCTTTCTTATATTAGTAGTATAGAAGATATAGCTAATTAATTACTTGCTAATTATAATATATTTCCTATTAGGAAATACTAAACTTTAAACTTTATTAAGTAATAATTTTAATTCTAGATATACTTTTTTCGTAAGTATAACTATAAGAGAGTCTAATATAGAAATTTAGATATAATAAATATATAGTTTCAGTTTATCGTAAATATAGTTATAAAATATAATATTATAGACTTTAATATCTATAACTTTAATAAAACTAACTTTAAAATAAGTTAAATTATATTTAGAATAGTTATTATAAATACAGAAAGGTATTTAAATATTAAAATAATATAGCTTAGTAATTATAAATAAATTATAGTTATTCAGGCTATTATTTTATTAGGTTATAGTATTCTACTATATATTATTATTATAAGCTAATATTACCTCTCTACTTAATATATAAAAATTGATTTCCTACGTAACTAGGTTATTATAATATCTGAAAACAGATAGATGATAAATAAAAGAAGCTTAGATTAACTTTAGTATTTTAACTAATATATAAAACTGTATGTAAATGGCAGATATTACCTTCTTATAATTAATAATTATAAGAATTACTATATAGCTAACTTTAAAATATATATTATAAAGAAAATAATATTATTATATTTTATATACTAACTTATTCTTCTTATTTACACTAGCTTTTAGATATTGAACATTTTAGGTTACTAAAAAAGGTATATAGTTAATATATTAAGGATAAAATACATTAGAATAATATTTATATTATAAAGGAAAACTTCGTCCCTATATTTTATAAAGTTTTTATATAAGCTCTTTTAGTTAAAAGTATCCAGAAAGATTTTAGAGAGGCTAAGCTTATTCCTCTAAGTATAGAAAATATACTATTAAAGTTTAATATTAAGTTATATACTCTAATACCTCTAGGGTACCTTCTAATAATATTCCCTATATAAACTTCTCAGATATTACATAACTTAATAGAAGTATCTTCTCAGTCTGAACTTATTAAGAGGAGAATCTCCTACTATTAAAATAGCTTACTAACTATAATTATTAAAGCTATAGAATATCTATTAAAAGGAGCGTACGGATTTATATATTAAATTACTTTATAAAGATCTGACGTCTAGATTCTTCAAAAGGAAAATAACTTACTTAATAGATACTAGAAGGCTAAGAAAATATATTTTTAATAGGAAGGAAGTTTTACTATAGCTAAGATAGAGGATCTTTAATTATAGAGAGAAGCTATAGTTTAGATTAAAGAGGAAATACACTAGAGTAATAATTACTAACTAAGGATAGAAATAGACTAACGGCAATATAGTAACTATAGGAATATTAGTTATAATATATAAATATATTAATTTACTAAAGAAATATCTAAAGAGGAGGATCTTAATTAGTTTAAATTTAATTAATTTCTTATATATTATATAGTAGTTAAGAATATAGTGAGGTTATAGTTAGGTAGTATACTTACTTATCTGGTATACTTGCTTATCAACTATATTATAGTTAATTATAAATTAGAATATTATAGATATATTAGTAAGTCTGAAAGATATTATAAGGTATTTATAAAATCTTTTTCTTATTCTAAAAATAGTTTTCTATTCTTTACTTTCTTTAATTTAGATAAGATTTTAAGCTTCTTTGAGGTTAAAAGCTATAAACTAATTAGCTCTATAAAGTTATTTTTATAGGTTTAATATAAATAGTAATAACTATTAGTTTTTGTTAAAATGCTAGGCTATAGGTGTTTACCCTATAGTAGTACTGTACCTACAGGCTGAATATTCCGTGGAATATTCTACATCTTTCTTTTACAGGGTACTTACCTGTAACTAACTTCAGTACGCGTAATAACGCGTAATTACTAACGTAAGCCTGTATTACTGGAATATTCTAATTAGTAATAATTAGAATA
>MASP02000582.1:0-10944 GCA_001693025.2 Colletotrichum lindemuthianum
ATATTTTAGTAATAACTATAAAGCCTATTAGCATTCAGACTTAGATTATAATATTCTTTTAAAATATTATAATATCCTAAACTTTATATTTAATATACTTATTATTACTAAGAAAAATATATTTTAAATATTAAAACTAAAGTAGAAATCAATTTTAATACTCTATAAGAGGAAATCCAAATATCTTATAGAAGAAATCCCAAATACCCTATAAAAGGAATCTCAAAAATTAGCAAATACCCTACAAAAGAAATCCCAAATACCCTGCAAAAGAAAACTCAAATACCCTATAAAAGAAATCTCAAATACCCTATAAAAAAAATCTCAAGTACCCTATAAAAGAAATTCCTAGAACAGCCACAGAACCTAACAGTATTTATACTCAATTTATAACGCTCTTCCAGGAAGCTACAAAGCTAAAGACCCTATATCTATAACGCCTGCAACCACTAAGAAAAACACGTTTGAAATTTTCAAACTCAAGCAAAAATTAGCCCAAATACCCTACAAAAAAAATCTTAGTACCCTATAAAAGAAATTAAATACCTTATAAAAGAAACTCCCAGAATAGTTACAGAACCTAACAGTATTTATACTTAAATTATAACACTCTTTCAGGAAACTACAACACTAAAAACTCTATATTTATAGCAACTACAACCACTAAAAAAAACACATTTAAAATTTTCAAACTCAAGCAAAAATTAGCCTAAATACCCTACAAAAGAAATCTAAATACCCTACAAAAACAATTCCAGCAACAGCCACAAAGCTTAATAATATTTCTACTCAATTTATAACATTCTTCCAAAAAGCTACAACATTAAAAACTCTATACTTATAGTATCTTTAACCACTAAGAAAAATACATTTAAAATTTTCAAACTCAAATAAAAATTAATTTAAATACCCTACAAAACAATCCTAAATACCCTATAAAAAAAATTCCAATAGATATCATAAAACTTAGTAATACTTACACTTACCATACAGCACTTCTTTAGACAGTTACAACATTATAAACCCCACACTCCTAGCAGCTACATCCACTAAGAGAGATATACTTAAAACCTTCTCAGTATTAACTATAGTAGCAACAGCAACTTTAAGCGCCCCCAGGCAGCAACAGTATACCAAACCCTACAGCTATAGCAGCCACCACAGTAACTCACAGCACTATATACCCTATAGCATACCCTATAGACGCTATACTAATAGCCCCAGTAGCACTACCATATATAAAC
Organism: Colletotrichum lindemuthianum; assembly: GCA_001693025.2. Taxonomy (NCBI): domain Eukaryota; kingdom Fungi; phylum Ascomycota; class Sordariomycetes; order Glomerellales; family Glomerellaceae; genus Colletotrichum; species Colletotrichum lindemuthianum. The sequence continues at coordinate 1,245 of MASP02000582.1, forward strand.
TATAACATACACCTATAAATATATATAACATTAATTAATTAGTTAGTTCCTATAAGACAATTGTTTTATTTTCCTATACAAATCCAATTTAATTAGAAACTTTCTATAGACTAAAACTAAATACTACAGAACTTATATATAAAAAATATCAGTAAGCTTATAAGTAGGGAGTAAGTATAGTCTAATAGTAATATAAACCTTATAACTTAATATTATATAGTAATATACTAACATACCCTATAAATATTCTATATTCTATAGACTACAGTATAATATCTCCCTATATACTCTAGAAGGTTACTAAAATCTTAAATATAGAAAACTTATAGTTATTAGTTACTCTTTATAGTATTAGCTACCTAAATATATTAGTAAACTAGAAATACTTTAAAAAACTTAGCAGCTTAATATTACTACAGCCCCAAAAAATAAACTCTATAGATAGATAGCCACTAGCCAGACTTACTAATAAGCATTAAAAGCAAGATACTTACAATAGATACTAAATAGCTAAAAATACAGAACTAAGTTGCTCCTCCTAAGATCCCCAAGCTACTTAACCTACCTATAAGCATAATATAGTAAATAAACACTCTAGAGAATTTAGAGAGAGAAAATAGAAACCTCCACAATACTACAGACCTAGCTAGCATATACCCCAGAAGGTACAGACACCACTAGACGCAAGCAACACCAGTAACTAAACTTCTTCACCACTCAAGTAGCAGCATCAGCCAACCCCAACATACAATAGTTACCTAATTAATTCTGCCAGTAATTATATACTTATCTCAAAAATTAAACTATATATATCTAAATATAAGCAATTATACAGCAAAACTGCAAATAACTTATTATATAAATTATCATTTATTTAATAATATCTTACTATTTAGATAACTATAGTAATTCTAAAACTAATATATACTAAAAATCCCAACTTCAGAAAGAATATATTTATTAAATTAAAAACCAATACCCTTCAAAGCTTACTAATAATTTATAATAACTTCTCAAATCGCATAACCTTATACCAATAATAGTTTATTCAAATTTCTTCCCTATCAACTTTTAATACTAAAGTAATATTCTAGCATAATTACAATAGATAACAGAGAGTTAGAACTTAACCCTAAAGAAGGAACCTAAGAAACAGCTACTATATCCAAAAAAGCAGCAAGCACGCAAATTACCCAATCCCAACACAGAGAAGTAGTAACAATAAATACTAATACAGAACTCTTTGAAATCTTATAATTAAAATAAATACAATTTAAATCCCTTAACAAGGAACAATTAGAAAGCAAGTCTGATACCAGTAACCATAGTAATTCCAGCTCCAATAGCATATATTAAAATTATTATAGTTAAAAACCTTATAGTAAAACCTTAAGCCTAACTAGCCAGTCCACCTCACTATATACACTAATCCAGCTAAGCTTTTCCCTCTATAGAACTACATACCCTTCACTAGATATACCAGAGAAACAGAACTTTTACTTTAAAAAAATTAAAATACTCCAGATAAACCTATACTCAAATATATTAACATAAAATAATAAAATAAGATATATAATTCTATTTTATTAGTTTCTAGAACCACTATAATAATTAATAGAGACAGTCAGGAGTATCAGTATTTAATTATCAGAAATAAAATTCTTAAATTTATTAAAAACTAACTACTACGAAAGTATTTACCAAAAATATTTTCATTTATCAGAAACAACAATTAGGAAATTAAAGATAATTAGATATTATTATAATCTTAACTATAAACTATACTAACTAAGGATCAAACAATATTATGTTTTAACTCATTCAGCACCTTACAAGAAATCAAAATACTTAAGCTCCAGAGAGAGTATAGTCGCAAAGCTGAAACTTAAAGAAATTAACAGAAAGGTACCACTAAAAGTAAATAGTAACTATTCAAACTCTACTCCAAACAGTAAACCTATAAAAGATCCAGTAGCTAACCCTAAATTACTAGTCACTCCAATAGTAACAATATCCCCCAATTATAAGAAACCCTCAGAAGGTAACATTCCCAAGCAGCACTCAAAAAAGACACTATAGCAGCAACATAACAGCCGCCAGTACAGAGACAACATACCACTCATAAGGCAACTCACAGCCAAGCCCCTAACCACAAGGAAGATTCAGAAACTCAACGGGAATAAGTAACACCTCCAGACGCCACCTAAAATAGAATCCATACCCACTCGAGAGAGCAGAAACTAACTAGCATATTACCTAAAAAGGAAGCCTACAGCTTAATTTAACTCAACATAAGGAAACTCACCAGATCCAGACACAATAAAGATTAACAGATTAAAAACTCTTTCTTAATTTTATAGGTAGTAATACATAGCCATTCTTAGTTAGTAAAATAATTTATCTACTTAATTATAATAACAAACGAGACCTTAACCTACTAAATAACCCATATTACTTTAACAGTATACTAACTTCTTAGAGAGACTATCAGCTTAAACTAATAGAAGTTTAAAATAATAATAAATTAACCTTTACAAACCTATAATAGTAAACCTTATTAAAAATAACTACTAATCTAGTAACTCTAACTCTATAGGGAAAATTCCCAACTATCAGGTAGAGAGGTATCTCTCAAAATACCTATTATAAGTAACACTACCTAGTATAGAGAACATCTAACTACCTCCAGGCGGCAGCTAATCCTATAATAAACCTAGATAACGCCAGGCTATTACAACGCACGCAAAGGGGTAAACTTAAAAAAACTTAAGGTATATACTAATCCCGGGCGAAAGCCTAACCCCCCGAGAAAACCCAGCAGGCTAATATAGAGGGGGGTCCACCTGACAGCAGGCCAGCATTCGAATACTATAATATCCTTAGATATTCTAAGCTGCATACGCATTATACTAACAGAACCAGCAAATACTCCCTTAGCTAGAAAACCTAGGTAATCTTATTAAACTCTATTATACTAAAGATAGAATATTATAATTATTACTTTTTAACAAGAAATCCCTAGTAAACATAAATTATCAGCTTATATTAATTATATCTCTACCCTTTATATATACCACCTATCACTACTACTAATTAAATAGCTTAGTAAAACTTCCAGACTAACCTAGAGAAGTAAGTAACTACCACTCAGAGCTGGAAAATTATCTAAACTTAGTCATTTAGAGGAAGTAAAAGTTATAATAAAATCTCTATTAGTAAACCAGCAGAAGGATCATTACTAAATTTACACTTTATAACTCTTTATAAATATACTAAACTATTATTTTAGTAAGTAGGAGGTCTACCTCCCTCTAGCTCCACTCGCAGGATACCCACCAGAGGAAAACCTAACTCTATTTTAATAACATCTCTTCTAAGTAGTATAAGTAAATAGTTAAAACTTTTAATAACAGATCTCTTAGTTCTAGTATTAATAAAGAACGTAGTAAAATATAATAAGTAATATAAATTGCAGAATTTAGTGAATTATCGAATCTTTAAATGCATATTACGTCCGCCAGCATTCTGGCAGGTATACCTATTCGAGTATCATTTTAACCCTTAAGCACTACTTAGCATTAAGGCTTCTACAGCTGACATAAGCTCTTAAAGATAGTGGCAGACCCTCGCGGAGCCTCCTTTACGTAGTAATATACTACCTCACACCAGAACCCGCAGGATACTCCTACTATAAACCCCCCCAATTTTAATAAAATTAACCTCAGATTAAATAGAAATACCTACTAAACTTAAGTATATTAATAAGTAGAGGAAAAGAAACTAATAGAGATTACCCTAATAATAGTAAGTAAAGCAGTAACAGCTCAAATTTGAAATCTAGCCTCCAGAGTCTAAATTATAATTTATAGAGGATACTTTAGGTATAGTACCTTCTAAGTTCCCTAGAATGGAACACTATAGAAAATAAAAACCCTATACAGTTAGATACCAAACCTATATAAAGCTCCTTCAACAAGTTAAATAATTTAAGAATACTACTTAAAATAGGAAATATATTTCTTCTAAAGCTAAATATTAGCTAGAGACTGATAGTATATAAGTAGAGTAATTAAAAGATAAAAAACATTTTGAAAAGAGGGTTAAATAGTATATAAAATTATTAAAAAGGAAGTGCTTATAACTAAACTTACGCCCAGCGGATCACCCAGCTCTCGCAGCCAGAGCACTCCACCAGCTCAGGCTAGTATCAGCTTACTATTAGAGATAAAAGCTTCAGGAACATAACTCCCTCTAGAGAGTATTATAGCCTATTGTACAATACCCTTCAGTAAGCTGAGATATATACTCCACAAGGATACTGGCGTAATAGTTATTAGTAACCTATCTTAAAATATAGACTAAGGAGTTAACCTTATATATAAATATTCAGATATTAAACCCCTATATATAATAAAAATAAACATAGATAAGAACTTCAGCATATTATCAACTAATCCTAATATTCTCAGATAGATTTAAGTAAGAGTATATAAAGTTAAACCTAAAAAAAAGTAAACTATATATATATAGAGTGAAGCCAGAAGAAACTCTAGTGGAAACTTACAGCAGTTCTAATATACAAATTAATTATCAAATATATATATAGAAGCGAAAAACTAATCAAACCTTCTAGTAGCTAGTTTCCACTAAAGTTTCCCTCAGAATAGCAATATTAAACTCAGTTTTATAAGGTAAAACAAATAATTAGAAACTTGGGGGCACTATATTACCTTCATCCATTCTCAAACTTTAAATATATAAGAAACCTTTATTACTTAGCTAAATATAAATATTTAAATATATCAACACTAATAAGCTATTTTTAGTAAGCAGAACTAATAATACAGAATAAACTAAACGTAAAGTTAAGATACTAAAGTAGACACTCATCAGACACCACAAAAAATATTAGTATATCTTAATAGTAAGATAGTAACTATAGAAGTCAGAATCCGCTAAAAACTATATAATAACTTACCTACTAAATATACTAACCCTGAAAATAGATAACGCTCAAGCATCTCACCCATACCTCACTCTCAGCATAGAAACAATATACTGAAAAGTAAGCAGATATAGAAGTTAGTAACGAAACCTAGAGCATAAACCCAAATAGAACAACCTCTAATGCAGATCTTAGTAGTAGTAGTAAATACTTTAATAAGAACTTAAAAAACTAAAGTGGGGAAAAGTTCTATATAAACAGCAGTTAGATATAAATTAGTCAATCCTAAGCTATAGGGAAGTTCTATTTCAAAAGGGCACTTATACTCTATATAGCAAAAAAGAAGCTAGTTAATATTCCAGCACCTAGATATAAATTTTACGTAGTAACGCAACTAAACACAGAAATAACAGCAGAAACTCCAGGCAGAATTCTCTTTTCTTCTTAACAGTCTATCACTCTAAAATCAGTTTATCTGGAGCTAGAATTTAACAGCCAGAAGAGCCTAACATTTCTATTAGGTCCGGTATACTCTCAACATCCCTTGAAAATCTACAGGAAGGAATAATTCTCACACTAAATTATACTCATAACTACAGTAGGTCTCTAAAATAAATAACTTCTAGTTAATAAAATAATATAAATAAGGAAAATCAGTAAAATAGATCTATAACTTCAAAATAAGGATTAGCTCTAAAAGTTAGATATATTAAACTTTAGGCGGACAGCCTAGAAGCAGATCGCTACTAGCTAGGTAACTAGCTGGAAGCTTCTAGTATCTAGATCCTAACGCTTTTAGTAGACTTCAGCTATCCAGTATACAGTTAACAACTAACTTAAAACTAATACAGATAAGGAGAATCTAACTATCTAATTAAAATATAATATTATAATAGCTAGAAAGTAGTATTAACATAATATAATTTCTACTTAATACTCTAAATATTAAAGTGAAGTAATTTAACTAAATATAGATAAATAGTAGAAATAACTATAACTTAACTAAGAGGGTTATTAGAGCGACACTGAAAAAGCGACCACTAGTGGAGCTTCATGCTCTACGACACTATTAAATTATGGAGACTTCCTAGAGCTTTCTACTATTACAGCTAGCTGGAAATAGCTAGTGCAGCATCCAGGTTAGCAGCCTGGAGGATAGTAATAACGTAGCTAGTACAGAATAACTATATAGTTAAACCTTATATCCCCCCCCCGGGGGGGATAGAGATATAGTTTAACAACTAAACAGTAGTAAGTTTAGAGGATACTGCAGTATGCACCTAAGCTTAAGATATAGTCTACAGTAAGCTGAAAAACCAGCGTCTATATATAAGCTCTTAAGGTAGCTAAATACCTTATTATCTAATTAGTAATACATATAAATAGATTAATAAGATTCCTACTATCCCTATCTACTATCTAGTAAAACTACAGCTAAGGGAACGGGCTTAGTAGAATTAGTGGGGAAAGAAGACTCTAAATAGTTTAATAGGGTCTATAATATACTAGAGACTTGAGTCCCCAGTATGTTAATCTAGTAGCTATACGTCGCAGGTAGCTACAGGCGAGATAACTTAGTATGGGGAAGCCTACAGAGCGTAGAGATATACTTATAGTAATCCTATAGTAAGCTTCTAGCTTTTAGAGGTTATTATAATATGCAGTAAGGTGTCAGTCCTACTAGAGATAGCAGAACTTAAAGTATATACTAATCTCGGGCGGAAGCCTGCCCCCGACTGGAGTACCTACAGTATGAAGGTTGGGGGGGCCTTAAGAGAGGTTAGTGCCCCCCCGTCTGCTTAGGTAGCTATAGGAAGCAGTAAATAGTTAAGCTTAACTCTAGTTTAACATTATAAAAAAACATAAGAAATATAAAATAAGTAGGAACTTTAACGTCAGTAAAATACTACTATTCCTATTGTTTTTTTACTTATTTAATAAAATAAAGCTGAATTTATATCTAACTTCTAATTTTAAGATCCTTTATAAGCTAATCCAGATTAAAAATATTATTAAGTAGGAAGTTTAGCTGAGGCAGTATATCTGTTAAACTATAATGTAGATATCCTAAGGGGGGCTTATAGAAAACAGAAATCTCTAGTAAAATAAAAAAATAAAAATCCCCTTAATTTTAATTTTCAGTATAAATATAAACTATAAAAATGTAGCCTATTAATCCTTTAGTCCCTCGAAATTTAAAGCTAGAGATACTAGAAAAATTACTATAAGGATAACTAGCTTATAGTAACTAAGTATTTATAGTAACGTTGCTTTTTAATTCTTTAATATTAGCTTTTTTTATTATACTAAAGTAGAATTTGGTAAGTATTAAATTATTTACTTACTAGATATTAGTCTCTAAAAGTTTACTATTAGTAGAAATAGTTAGTCCCTCCCTCCAGGGAGTCGCCAGCTAGTTAATATAGCAGATAACCTACAGATACTATATAGCAACACAACCTAGTTTGGAGGAAGCTACAAGATTGCAAGATTCTATACTAATCCTAAGGGGAGCATTACTAGAGTAATTTAGTAGATATCCCTATAGAATATAGAAAAGTGTAAGTAGTACTCTTAGAAACTACTTAAAGAATATACTAAATCCTTAAGAAACTAAATCCACTTATAGAGAGCTTGTAACTTAAAATAAGTAACAAATATATATATAAGCTATAGGAGGAAATACTAATAGTAAGCTTAGTAGTATTATACTATAATGGGAATATTGTTTACCAAATTTAATACCTATCCAGCAGGGAGAGTAACTACACTCAGCAGGCATACACTATACATAGCAGTATAATATAATTGAATAGGGAACGTAAGCTAAATTTAGACTATCGTGAGATAGATTAGTTTTACCCTACTAATAACCTTATCGTAATAGTAATTAAGCTTAGTATGAAAGGAACTACTTATTCAGATAATTAGTTTTTACAACTATCCGACCGGATAGTATTGTAATACTACTATCTACTAAATAATAGCTAAATGCCTCTAAGTCAGAATCTATACCAGAACGTAATAATACCTCTTATATATATAGATAGATATAAATAAGCTTCAGTTTAGTATCTTAGTAGGTAATTACTCTACTACTCTCGAAGTAGGTAGTAATATTTTGCGAATTATAATTTCAGTATAAGCAGAGTTAAATTCTTTACAGATAACTTAGATATACGAAAAGATCCTGTAAATAGTAGAGTAACCTTATTATTATAATCTACTGAAAGTAAATCCTTTTTCGCCTCGATTTCCTCATAAACCTGGAAGCTTATAAGTTAGAAGTATATAAAAGAGACAGCTAGCTAACATCCAGATAAGTTATCTACTAGTTTAATGAATTTTCCTTTTTTAAGATATTCAAATACCCTATAAAAGAAACTAGCTTTCTAGAGCGGGAGTATTTATAGTCTTCAAGGTAGTAAGTATCTTATAATTCAGCTAGTTAATAAACTAGATCTCTAAGAGCGGAGCTTACTAGTATAATTAGTATCCTATAAAAAATCTCTAGGATTTAATAAATATACTAAGAGAAATCTTAAGAATCAGTAAGTATCCTACAAAAAAGATCCTAAGTACCCTACAAAAAAGATCCTAAGTATCCTATAAAAGAGATTCTAAATACTCTAAAAGATATCTCAAATATCCTATAAAAAAGATCCTAAATATCCTATAAAAGAAATCCTAAATATTCTATAAAAGAAATCTTAAGTATCCTACAAAAAAGATCCTAAATACCCTATAAAAAAATTCCTAAATATCCTATAAGATATCTTAAATACCCTACAAAAAAAATCCTAAATACCCTACAAAAAAGATCCTAAGTACCCTACAAAAGAGATCCTAAGTACCCTACAAAAGAATTCCCAAATACCCTATAAGATATCTCAAGTACTCTATAAAAGAGATCCTAAGTATCTTATAAAAAAGATCCCAAATACTCTATAAAAGAGATCCTAAATACTCTACAAAAGAAATCTCAAATACCCTACAAAAGAGATCCTAAGTACCCTACAAAAAAGATCCTAAGTATCCTATAAAAGAATTCCTAAGTACCCTATAAGATATCTTAAGTATCCTATAAGAGAGATCCTAAGTACCTTATAAAAGAGATCCTAAATACCCTACAAAAGAGATCCCAAATACCCTATAAGATATCTTAAGTATCCTACAAAAGAGATCTTAAATACCCTACAAAAAAGATCCCAAGTACCCTACAAAAGAAATCGCAAGTACCTTATAAAAGAGATCCCAAATACCCTATGAAAGAATTCCCAAGTACCCTACAAGATATCTCAAATACCCTACAAAAGAGATCCCAAGTATCCTACAAAAGAGATCCTAAATACCCTACAAAAGAGATCCCAAGTACCCTACAAAAGAATTCCCAAGTACCCTACAAGATATCTCAAGTACCCTACAAAAGAGATCCCAAGTACCCTACAAAAGAGATCCCAAGTACCCTACAAAAGAGATCCCAAGTACCCTACAAAAGAAATCTTAAGTACCCTACAAAAGAGATCCCAAGTACCCTACAAAAGAGATCCTAAGTACCCTACAAAAGAATTCCCAAGTACCCTACAAGATATCTTAAGTATTCTATAAAAGAGATCCTAAATACTCTACAAAAGAGATCCCAAGTACCCTATAAAAGAAATCTTAAGTACCCTACAAAAGAGATCCTAAGTACCCTACAAAAGAGATCCCAAGTATCCTATAAAAGAAATCTTAAGTACCCTACAAAAGAGATCC
>MASP02000584.1:0-71403 GCA_001693025.2 Colletotrichum lindemuthianum
TAGAATATTCCACGGAATATTCAGCCTGTAGGTACAGTACTACTATAGGGTAAACACCTATAGCCTAGTATTTCAACAAAAAGCTTTAATCAACAGCTTTGAAACAGTATTTTAAAGGTAATAAATAAGATATTAAGAATAATATAATAGTAGCTATAACTTTATAAAAGCTAATACTTATAGTTTTATATATTAATTCTGCGTTAAACTAAGAATTAATAGGTAACTTCATAGTAAATATAAGCTTATAATTCTTTACAGCTATTTTGATTTTATTTGTAGCTATTTCTAACATCTTAAATATATAGCTAATATCTTTTATTATACTTATAATAAGAAATAATAATATTCTTCCTCCTTAACTAGTTAGTAATTTACTACCTTAACCTAATAGATCTTAAAGTAAGCTGGAAATTTTAAATTTTATAATATACTAATATATAGTCAGCTTACTATATCCAGAATTAAGCTAAAAGACTTATTTTATAATATATCTCATAATTAAGAAGTAGTTAGGTATAATATTTTTATTTACCTTTTTTATAAACTATATAATTATAATATCTAACTTACTATTTAAGAAACTAATTAAAAAGAAGGTTAAAAGTATTATTAATAATAGTATTATAAAGATTATTCAATATAATTCTATTCTCTATAAAAACTATAAATACTTTAAACTCTATATTCTTAAAAAGATTAAGAATAACAATACTAATAAGATATATAAAAAGTTAAAAGTTAAAATCTAAAGCTTCAGAGATTATAGTAAGTTTAAGTTTCTAATATAGTTACTAATAGTCTAATAAAGTAGCTAATAACTAATTCTAACTATAACTTTAAATTTCCAGTAGTATAAGAATATAATGATATAACTTTATTTGGTTACTTTTGCTCTGTACCTATAGTGGTACCTAAGCCCTTCACCCTATATATGGTTATAACTGTAAAATTTACCTAGTAACAGCATTCGTGCCAATACTGGCTTATGACTGGTTTAAACGGTAATAAAATTACCCATTGTCGTAGACAATTATGCCCCCGGTATAATATAACTTTATAATATTACTTAAGTTTATTTTTAAGCTAAAATAAAGCTTATAAATATATTATAGTTAATCTACTCTTATATCCTAAAGGGTAATATTCTTCAAAGTATATAATAATTATTATTAAGTTACTTTATAATCTTACTGAGGCTAGAATTTACTAATAGGTAACTTACTTAAAATATTATAAAGAGAAGTTATAAATAAAGACTTTAACATATAACTTATACTTCCTTACTTTATATACTTAAAATAATATCTTTAATCTTAATAATATATAAGCTAATAATATCCTTATCTTTTTGAATATAATACTTTCTTACTAAGAGGATAAAAAGCTTAAAATAATCTTATTTAAGATAAAGCTAAAGATTATATTTTTGGAAATTATATCTTTTATATTTAATAGATATCTTTTATTCCTCTATAGTAGTTACCTTTATCTATACTAAAAGCACTAAAGGTAATAGCTAGCCTATATTAATATATATATTATATATAAGATACTTTAGAAGGTATATATTAAATAATATATATACGGAATATATCTTATTCTTATATACTACGTGGAGATTCTACTTAACTTTTTATATATAATTAAAGAAAATAACCGTTAAGTAATAATATTATTATACTTAGTAAATACTATAAATAGTAAATATAGTATCTTAAATAAAACCTTAACTTTATATTATTTAACCTTTCTAAAATATATCTTTATACTTTTGTTAATAGCTTTTTTGCTAATAGGCCTAACCTTTTATCTTATTAAGAATTTATAGTTTATTTAGGCTAAAAGACTATATTTAGTAATAGCTAATTGAACCTTTATAGTACCCTTATATAATATTTATTTATTAAAAATAAAATAGTTACCAAAAGTATGTTTATTTTAGAGATCTATATTATAGTAGATAATATAGAGTTTACCTACATTATAGCTATATTAGTAAAGAAGATCCTTAAGTACTAAAAGCTTCGTTAGATTCTAACTATTATATATACTAATTTATACTTACTTTATAAATATCCTATAAAACTTAATATTACTAAAGAGAAATATCTAATGATTAATATTATAATATTACAAAAGTCATCTAAATACTATAAGCTTTATAAAATGTAGTAAATTAATAAAAATAATATTACTATTATCTTTATGAAGAATACTTTAAACTATATCCTTAGGAAATTTATTAATTTAAATCATATAACTATTTAAATACAGAAATAGGTAACTTAAGTAAAGTAGATAAATAGATACCTAGATATTATTAAGATAAAGAATATAAATTTTAAAACATACTACTTTTATATAAATAGATAGATATAAGAATATATAGTAAAAAGAAAACTTCCTAGTATTAGTTATATAACATTATAAGGTATATAGTAACTATATATACTACTATATATATAGTAGTATATTCTTTATATTTTACTAATAATAAATACTTAGTATTTAGTATTAGCTGTAGCTTAATAGTATAGTAATTACTATACTATGGATCTAGAATCTTACGTAATATTATATACTATATAATATTGTTAGTTACGTTATGCCGTAGGGTATATGGTAACCGTACGTCCTGCTATATATATAGCGGTATACTTTCTATAGTCTACTGGCTATAAATACCTAGTATCTAGCGCCAGCTATAACTGAATAGTATAGTAATTAGTAAGTAATTACTATACTGTAGGTTTAGAGTCTTATATAATGCTATATACTATATAATATAGTAATAATAATAACTAATGATTAGAATACCAGTTTGTATCTATATAATAAGACTATATATAGTATATAATTACTCTAATAATTAAACTAATATTAATTAGTAGTTAATTTAACTATTACTATTATATAATAAATTAGTAAGGCTTATTATACTAGAAGAAGTAGTTGTAAAACCTTATATTTCAGGTTTACGTAAGATGAAAGATTATAAGATTTATTACTTAAATATCTTGAATTCTTTATATTCGAAATCTTACTGGAAGCCTTTAAGTTAATATGCTAACTTCTTAAGGAAACTATTATTAAGAAGTTTAAATTAATATTTTGTATTTTAGTTAAATTAAGTTACTTTATATAGTCTTATTAAGAGGTTTAAATTTTTATTTCTTAATATTACTTACTGGAGTGTATTTAGTAAGTATAATAATGCTCTTTAAGCTATTACTACATTTTTGATATTAGAAATTTATAGTATTTCTAGCTTTAAACTCTTAAGAAACTTATATAGCCTTCTGAAAACCTTTCCCCTATTTCTCTTTATATGAATTTAGTAAAATTAATAATCCTTCCTTATTCTATATCTTTGTCGCTTTTATAATAATATCTAAATTAACTTCTTTAGGTAAGATACTTACTTTAGGTATTTCTATATCTATAATAACTTTCCCAGCTGGTATTTTTATTTCTTTAAAACTTTACTAATATTTTAACTTAATACTTTTTAGTAGAATCTTTGATATTAATTATGAAAATATTATAACTGAGGACTTTATAATAATTTTTATTTATATAGTATATTAGGTAGCTTTTTATATCTACTTAGGCTTTTATAGTTTGCAACTTTTTAAGATATTTTAGGGTGATTTTAAGGAGTAGCCTATTAAGATTTAGTAACTAGCTTATATATATATTAACTATTAGTTTAGAGACTATCTTATAGTCTATAATATTAAGATTAATATAAGTAGTAAATAGATTTATATAGTTTTATACCAGCTTACTTAGTAAGAAGAGTTTATATTATAAACTTTTAAGAAGATTTATAAGGTTAATAAGTATTATAGTATTCTTAAGATTAACCTTAAGAAGTATTCTAAGTGGCTTAATAACCTTATAATAGTAAAGTTAGATTTTATATTACTTTTCTGTAACGTTCAGCTAAAGATTTAAAATGCTATATTAATAATAGTTTTACTATAAGTAGTTAGAAAGTAATATCTTCCACTAAACTAGCTAGCCTATATATATATAGCCATAGGTAAGAAACTTCTATTATAACTATTAGTTTTGCCAGTCTTTTATTCTACTATCTTAGAGCCTCTCTAATATTGAGAGAACTATTAAGACTATAGCTGAAACTAATCTAGATACTAAAAACGTCTTCTATATATTACTACTATAACCTCTTTTAATAATATGTTTACTAAGTATACTATAAACCTTACAAAATTATATAATAAAAATATAAAGTATAGTGGAGGTTTTTATAATATATTTAAGTTAAAAATCTATATATTTCGTAATTACTACTTTAAGCTTAGTATCCTATAGTATATATAGGTAAAGCTTTTTTTAATTATACTTAAAGATAATACTTTTAAGTTTTATTTTAACTACTTAAGTAATTTGAATAGCAACCTTATATTTAACTAAATAATCTAATAGGTTAAGAATTATTTTGAGAATAATAAGAATTCATAGGTTTATCTCTCTAACTGGTAAAATACTACCTTTTAAAATATTATTACTAAGACTTTTAATAAAAGTAAAAATGAAACTTTTAAGCTTCTGATCTTAAAGTTTATATATATTTAAAACGTCTTTACCGCTAAGATTTAAATTAATAGCGTTTTCTGCCTCCAGCTTATAAGTATATATTATAGTATATTAAAATATTAATTAGCTTTTTTTAGCTTGATAGTAACTTTCTAGAGTTTCTATAATTAATTATAGTTTTTTGGAAGTAATATCTTATTAATCTAAAAAGTATAATATATATAAGATAATAGAGATAGGTATTAGAGGGCGGCTTGAGACTAATTTTAGACTAACTATATATATAATTAACCTGAAGGTAATTTTTAAGATTATAGCTATACCTACATATATCTATAGTCCTATACTTTAGGTAATTATTACTTACCTCTAATAACTATATATAGCTATACTAATTAAAAATACTATATATATAGTAAACCTGATTATTAATCTATAAGGTATACTTTTAAGGACAAATATACTTGATTTAATAAATATAAATTAACTACTAACTTAAAGATATATTCTATAGAAGTATATAAAGTCTCCTTATAAGCTATAAAGATATTAATAACTTGAATAATAACAGCTTTAAGGTTCTACTAGAAGTTAATATTAATAGAAATATTATTATATAATATTAAATAGATATTAACTATAAGGAGGATTATTCTATAGAATTTCCTTTAGAGATATTCTTTATATTATTTTTTAGTGAGAAGTTTATTATCTTCAATAAAGGTAGAATTACTAGAATTCTCTAAACCTAAATAGTAGTTTATATTTTTACTAAAAATATTATAACTAGCAGTAAATTTATAGATAATATTACTATCTCTATATATATTTTTATACTTAAGGGCTACTACTTAAATATTATATTTTAAGATATTCTATTTAATTTAGATATTACTAACTTCTTAACTACTAAATACTTTTAGTTTACTATATTAAAATAGTTAGTTACTTTTTTTATTACTTTTATATTTCTATAAGAAAAGTTTTTTATAATATATTTTAAAGAACCTACCCCTATTATAATATTTAGAATAGTTAATATACTTATACTACTTAGTATTATTATATTTTATATAGTTTCTTATTATGAAGAGCTGGATCTAAACTTATTTAACCAGAAAGTAGTATAAAATACTATTTATTTAGAACTAAGGAGTAAAAGAGAAGCCTTCACGGGTGCATAGAAACGTCTGCATATATAATACTATATAGAGCTTACCAGAACCCCACTCAGGCGAGAAAGTTAGCTTTAGATACCTAAGTATAGCCCTAGCTGGATATCTAAATATAGTCTGTAATATTATCCCCCTCCTCCCCAGCTACTACTCAGTTAGAAGCTATAAGCTGGGTCTCTATTATTATCTATAATTAGCCTATATATTACTTTATACTACTCCAAAGCTACTATATCCACAATAGTATTAATAGACTCCTATATAGAGTTTATATATCCTTCCTATTTAATAAAAGCTTCTTTTTAATACCCTCTCTCCACTAAATATATCCTTATAGTAAGAATATTTTTAACTAGCTATTTAACCTTCTTATTATTATTCACTAGTAGTAGTAACTAGCTATTAACTATAACCTACCTAGGTAGTAAATTAGTAGTAGCTCTCTAGAGTAAATCTATATAGAACTATAAGTAAATAGACTCTAGAATATCTAACTTTATAATATACAGCAAAACGACCTTCACTACTATATACTTATAATATAATTAGGATAGTTTTCAGCTTAACTTCAGTAACTTATAATTAGATATATTTAGTTACACTTTATTACTAACTTAATATTAATCTGTAGGAGACTAGATCTTATTCACCTAAACCTCTAACCTCTACTAAATAGTAACTATCTCTATATAAATATATATTATTACTAACTATATCCTCTTAACTAGCTAGTAAGCTGGAGCTTCACTACTACTAGATAGTTCTATATACTCCTTAGTAATCAGGATAAAATTAATATAATATTTATAATCTATAAAGAAAAATATAATCTCTATTATATTATATTACTAGTTATAGAAAACTAATTATATAATAGATAGTAGGTTACTCTAATTATCTTAAAACTAATAGATAAACATCCTTAAAACCACTTAGATCTCTTAATTATATTATTCTATAATCCTATTAGTCTATAGATAGTAATTAATACTTAATAAGTATATAATATTTATTAATCTATAGAATTCCTTCTAGAAGTAACTTACCTAATTAAACTCTCTATTACTTATAATAGAATATAATATTCTATAGAACCTATAATAATAACTAAGAAACTACTAAATATATATTTCTATTTTTATTATATCTATCTCCTCTAATATAGAAACCTTACCTAGTTAATTAATAATAACCTAAAGGTAATAACTACCTTATCCTTTTGTGGGGGGTAAGTTAGTAATAAAATCTATTAATAAATTAGAATATAACTAGTTAGGTACTAGTAGAAACTTTAGAAATTCCTTCTTAATCTACCTCTAGATATAAATATCCCTATATATATTATAGTTATATATAAATTAGTAGATACTTTATAACTATCTAAACTAGTAGAATTATTAGTTTATAATCTTTAGTATACTATTATATCCTAAGTAACTTACAGAGGAGAAGTTATATAACTTCTATACTAGCTTAATTTTAAGTTTATTAAGAAAATTATTATTCTCTTTACTACTTAGTATCTAAAGCCTCTCCCTAAAAGTAAGTTATCTTAGTATATTAATAATATATTTAGTAATCTAAATCTTAATATAGAGATTAGGGGGAAAGTTATATTCTCTCTACTAAACTACTATTAAGATCTATTAATATAAAGAGTCTCTCTTAATAATATAATTCTATATCTCTTATAAATCTAATCTTCCTTTAAAAACCTAAATACTAATAATATTTATATATCTTACTTAAGGCTTTATAAGAATAGTAATATTCAGAAAAATCTATATTACTTATCCTTATTACTTCTTATTATCCTACCTTTTAGAGGTATTTTATTCCCTCTGGGAGAGGGTATTAAAAGCTACTATTTAGATACCCAGCTAGTATTTAAAGTAAAAATTATATTAAGATAACTTCTCTACTCACTAATTCTACCTCTCTATAAACTATTATTTCTTTATAAAATACTTAAGATCCTTATAGTTAGTAAGAACCTTAAACTTCTTAATACTCTATAGCTTTACCCTCTATATCTATAAATAAGCTAATACTATAAGACGTTCCTTATTATAAATCAGGTAATTAAACTCCATGGAAGTTAAATATTAAAAATAGAAAACTACTAGATACCTCACTCCAGCTTTATTATCTTAAGTTAATATACCTCCCAGAGTATACTCTAAATAGTCTATCTCCACTATTATTAGAATATTAGAATCAAATATCTATAAGATTAATTCTATAGTAAAAAGTTACTTTAGTATAAAGAAAAGAAACCTTCTTACTACTTTAGTCCCCAGTTAAAAGAATCTAACTTCTAAATTAAACAGTTTAAAAACTCTATAATAATACTATACTGAAATATAAAAACTTTATAGTAATTTACAAACCTAAAGAAACTATAAATACTTTTTAGTAAACTAGGAAGAAACTAGTTAGCAATAACCTCTAACTTCTTAGGATTATAAAAGAGACCCTTTCTAGCTAATATAATAAACTTAATATACTTAACTATAGTAACTAAAAACTTACATTTTTTAGAATCTAACTTAAAACCTATATTAGTAAAGTAACTAAATACCTAATAAACCTTCTCTTTATACTCTTTTTATAAACTATTAATATAAATAAGGATATTATTAATATATATTATAATAAAGTTATCTAGAAATTATTATAGATAGTTATTAATATACTATTAAAATATAATAAGAATATTAATAAATCTAAAGAAGTATACTATCTATTTAAAGAAGTTATAATATATCTAAAAAGCTATTTTCTCCTAATCTACTTTATTAATTCTAATCTTATAGAATATAGTAATAATATTAAACTTAGTATACTAGTAGGCAGTAGTAACCCTCTAGAAGGTCTCTAATATAAGGGGGAGGAAGTAATAATCCTTCTTTATAATTATATTAAAAACTTTATAATCTATATAGAAATATATTCTTCTACCTAACTTTCTTATAAAGAGGATTAGAATATTAATAAAGAAGCTACTTATTTTAATAAATTCCTTATTAAGTAAATCCTCTAGAGTTTTCTTAAATATTAGAAGCTCCTCCTATAATATACTATAGAGAGATCCCTATAGGAAGTCTAGTTTCTATTCTTTATTATTAGGAATTAATAGAATATAATAATCTATCCTTAATTAACTAAGGGGTAGCTAGTATACTAAATCTAGATAGAAAGGATCTAGAAATTCCTTTAAGATATTTATAGGAATATAATCTTTTAGGTTCACCTCCACCTTTAAAGTTAATATTTTCTTAATATCTACTAAACTAATAGATATAACTTAGTAGAAGCTTAGTATCTTACTAATATACTATATAGTATACTAATAGATAAATATAAATAAATTAATATTAAGTAACTAAGCTGACTGGATCTCCTTAAGCTATACTAACTTATCCTAATATTCTAAATATACTATTATACTATCCTTCCTATATATTATCTATTAAGCTCCAGTATTATAAATAATGTAATTATCCTCTATCTATAGTTATCTAAAATATAAAAGTAGCTATAAACTCTCTATAATATAAATATAGATTTTCTATATATAACTACTAACTTCTAAAGTTAGAATAGCTACCCTCTAGATATTACTAAATAATAACTTAGTAATATATCTCCTTATCTATCTTTTTAACTTATTAACTAGCAGGAAATAAAATTTCTTTATAAAGAAGATATTAATAATAATATAGATATTATAATTTATATTAATAAATATATTAATAGAGTAATCTCTATTAATTTTAACCTAAATAATAGCTAACTATTAATTACTTATCTATTCCTTTTTCTATTGTTTCCTCTATCTTATTATTTCTATTTTAGTTAACTTTAAAACCTAACTTCACTCTAGAGTTACTTTTTTTCTAAATCCTTACTATTGCTAAGTGGGATAGTATTATCCCCCTAGTTATCCTCAGTATAATCTAGAGTAACTATAGCCTTTATAATTTTTATATTAGTCTTCTTATACTCTCAGGCTTTATAATTCCTATAGATATAGTTTTTCTTATTATACTTAAAATATTAATAAGTATCCTAATAGTCCTTAGAATATTCCTTAGAGGTAGAAAAGAAGCTATTTAAACTTCAGTATTATTATCACTTCTTAACTATTTTAGTTATTATAATATTACCCTCTATATTATAGGTAGTAGGTTTCTAGTGGGGTAGTTAGTAATATACTAACACCTTCTTTATATATTTAAGCTTCTAAGTTATATCTTAAACTTTAGATAACTAAAGTCTATACTCTGTAGGAAAGTTAACTATAATAAGTAACTTCTGAAGATAGGAAAGTAAAATAGCCTCTAATAGAAAAATCTAGACTATATCTAGCTATATATATTCTCTGGTATTAATTAGAGTTTTTTTAAATTAAGATAGAAAAATAATTAAGTATTTATTTTCTTTCTATCTAAAACTCTATAGCTAAATAATAGTATAAAGCTAACTATTAGGATCTAGATAAATTCTATCTAGATAACCTATAAAATTATTTAGATTATAGGAGTTCTCTAGTTCTCCTACTATATAGAAAATTTTAACTACTTACTAAAAACTAGAATCTAAATAAGAGTAAATTAAATATTAGTAATTCTAATTACTATTAAAAAAATAGTAATTAATCTTAAGTTTAACTTTTATCTATTAGGTTCACACTTAATATTCTTTCTATTTACCTAAAAACTTCAGAAATAGAAAAAGAAATTTCCTCTAGTAGTTAATTACTAATAGAAGTATAGTAATATTATTAACCCTAAAAGCTATTATCCTAATAGATATTATCCTAAGGGTTACTATAGTATCCTAGTGTAGGTTAGAAGTTTCTATTATAGTAGTTATCTAGAGTTTACTACTTACTATAGTATCTTATTTCGCTAACTTATATAAAAACTTATTAATCCTCTAGTAGAGAGAACTTAAAATATATTATAATTACTACTAAAATAGTTTACTTACAGGGTTACTACCTATAGGGATATCCTGGGGGGCTCTAATATCCTCTATTATTCTTTATATTAGTTGCTTATTATATAATATTATATCCTAGGAGCTACACTTAAGTAGATTATATACTTAACTAGTAGGAAGCTACACTCTACCTAATATTATCTATATAGTAAATAAAACTAAGTTCTAAATATATAAAAAACTAGATCTAAACTTATTTAACTAGAAGGTAGTATAAAATACTATTTATTTAGAACTAAGAAGTAAAAAAGAAGCCTTTATAAGTATATAGAAAAGTCTGCATATATAATACTATATAAGGCCTACTGGGGCCCCACTCGAGCGAGAAAGTTAGCTTCAGATACCTAAGTACAGCCCTAGCCAAACATCTAGATATAGCTTATAATACTTATAATATATTCTTTCTTCTCTATTTTATAGATATAGATTACTTTAGTATTATATTTAATAATATTTATAATAAGTTTCACTAAAGTAAAAAAATTTTATTTATTATTCAAAAATAGAGATATTTGTAGATATTTTTTAATAAGGAGAAACTAATTACCTCTATATATCTTATAGAGATAGAAATATAGAAACTCTACTGCCACTTTAGATATTTAGTTATAATATATCTCTATAATATTTTTAATAAGGTGGAATATCTAATTAAATAATATACTTTTAAGATCCTTAAGGAATACTATTACTACTGCTAAATATATAGTATAGCTTTCTTATAATTTTAATTTACTATTTAGGGTAGTATTTAGTTACTTTTACTTTATATTTATAGTGGTACTTAAGCTTTTCACTCTATATATAGTTCTAGCTGTAGATTTTACCTAGTAATAGTATTTATACTAATACTAGTTTATAATTAGTTTTAATAGTAATAAAATTACTTATTATTATAGATAATTATACTTCTAGTTATAATATTTAACTATATAGTGGAGGAAGACCTTATAGTAATAATTAGTAGAAACTTCAGTAAGGCTAAAGCTTAATATATATAGCTAAAAGTAACTACTAAGTTTATAGGATTAAGAATCTTTATAAACCTCTTAAAGATAGAATAAAACAAAAGGCTGAAATCTAAATATTCTATAATCTATTACTTTTCTATATCTAAACTATCCTCAGTATTTCACAATAGAATCCGAATTCCCCTCGAATCTATATAGCTACTTGCAACTAGGGTAATATAATAGCGGGTCCTAAATATTCCTTTATAATCCCTATAACAGGGGGCACTAATATCTTCTAAAGGGTCTGATTAAGGATAATATTAATTTCAACTTCAAGATTATTATCAATATTATCTATATTAATAATTATAATATACTTTATATTATTAATATTACTATAGTATTTAATATTACTTAATTTTTACCTAATCTATTAGTAAAGATAATATAGAAGGCCCTTAAGGTATATTAAATTAATACATACTAAGGTTCTTCTAATTCTATTACTACTAATATAGATATAATCTTTTAATCTAAAAACTTCAGATTAGAGATAAAAACTATAGAATTAATAGTTTATATTATACCTATTAAGATATATAATAATATTAGTAAAGTAGAGTGTTACTATATACTTCTCTACTGCATATATAAAATCTACTATATAAAGCTTCCTATAGTCATTTAAGAGATATTTCTTTAGATAGCATATAAGGTAATTAATAATACTATTAGCCTAAATAACCTTATACCTATACTGCTTGTTTTTGGAGTATATTAATATAAGAGTGTGGCTAAAAGCCTAGGTAAGAGAAGTGAAAGCAGCAAAAGGTAGATCTCTGTAGGTTATAAGATTTCAACTTAGTAGGCTAACTGGTGGTAGCTATAAGAGGGCTTTTATTCTATAGTAGCTTTAGGCCTTATTAGTTACATAATTCTAGCTATTTCAGCTTTCTTTATAGGCTATAGGAAACTATATTCCTATAATTATCCCCCCCTTCCGAAGCTTTAGCCTCCAAGGTTTATAAATACTATATAGCTGCATTTTTAATATATAACTTTGCCGACCGTTTGCTGGTGGCATAGAGTTTAAATATAAAATAATAGTTAAAGTAATAGTTGAAATAATAGTTAAAATAGTTAAAATAATAGTTGAAGTAATAGTTAAAATAATCAAAATAATAGTTAAAATGATAGTTAAAATAATTGAAACTTCTTAGTAAAGCTGAGGTATCTAACCTTATTCTATAGCTAATTAGACTATAAGGTACCTAATAGCGGATTAGGCTAATTAGGGTAAGTTAATTCTTTAGATATTACTAAGGTATCTAACTTTTTCCTATTATGCTGGAGGCTTTATAAGGTCTCTCTAACAGCAGAATACTGGCATATATACTGATAATATAACTTTTTAGGTAAAATAACTAAGATATCTAACCTCTTTCTATTATACTGAAGGTTTTAAGAAACCTCTAATAGTAGGATGCTGGTATATATGCTAATAATCTTATTATATTATAATGTTTACTTTTAATAAGGGCTCCCTTAGGGTACCTTTAGTATACTCTTAGCGACGCCTTCCGTATAGTAAAATCTTGCTAGATATTCTCTTTAACTATATTTTATATAGGTTTTATTATAGTAGTCAGTGGCTATAGTATAGCCCAACTTACTATATATTTTATATATAGATATAGGTGTAGCTTAGCCCTTAAGGTGAGGCTTTTTTGATGCTAAGTTTTTAGTAACATTATAGCTATTAGCCCTCTTAATACCACTAGTAGCCTTATTTATAATACTGCTGGATGCCTCCTTATAGGGCTATATTATCTCCCAGAGGTACTTAGCTACTGGGGCTATAGCTTTTAGTTACCAGTTATTAAACTTTTGACGCTATAAATACCTCTATATCTAAGCCTTAAGGTAATAGAAGAAGGTAAATATATAAGGTTTAAAGGTTTCTAATTTAAAGATATTTAGAGCCTAATAGATTACTAACTATTAAGCGTAAAACTTTAGTAAAAACTAGCCTTTATACTGAAGGGTGTGAAGTATACTATAAAGATATAACTCTTATAGGGTAGGGTTAGTTAATAAATAGTAAGTAAATACTGCGAAATTACCTTACAAAGGGTTTGGTAAAAGTATATAGTGATAGTTATGCTACTAGGTTTATAGAGTATATAATATTTAGTTATAGTCTATTAAATCTTTTAGGTTACTAAAGCTTATAGCTGTAATAAATAGCTGTCTAAGATTGCTATTAGCTAATTCTTAATTTTATATAGTATAGTATCTTTATAAAGTAGGCTATATAGGTAACAGGTGGGCCTTAAGTAGTTTCTATAGTTAGAAGTAATAAATAGGGCTAGTATTAGTAATAATAGTATTAAGCTTACTGTAGCTATGCTGCTAGATAAGTATTTCACTATAATTTCTATAAATGAGGATTATTATTTAAAAAGGTCTATAAGTACTATTATGGTTGCTATTGCTATACTGGCGGCTATATTACTTATATTAGCTATATTACTTACTTTAGCCGATTATATTAATGCGGCCAGCATAGGGGTTACAATATGCTTGCCGGTGGAGGGTATATTTTTGGAGGCTAAATTTTCGGGGGCTATAGGTACTTTTAATATGAGTATAGATACTAAGTATTAAGTAACTATTTATTATAATAAAGCTATTACCGAAACTCTAGTTTTACCTCCTTATAGGTAGAAGAGGTAGAAGTTAAAAAATTGTAAGAGTATAGCTAAAAGCTTAGGTAAGAGAAGGGAAAGTAGTAAAAGGTAGATCTCTATAGATTATACAATTTCAACTTAGTAGGCTAACTAGTAGTAGCTATAAGAGGGTTCTTATTCTATAGTAGCCTCAGGCCCTATTAGTTACGTAATTCTAGCTATTCCAGCTCTCTATATAGGCTATAGGGGACTATATCCTTATAATTTATACCTTATAGAAGATTTAACTTCCTCTCTAGATATTATTGCCTAAGCCTAAGTTATATATAAGGCTATAGAGGAGGTCTGCCGTAAGTATGTTAAGTATACTATTAACACTATTTTAGCAATATATAATAACCTTAATATCTTTTATATTATAATCTTTTTACTTCAGACTTTTATATATATATAGTAAGAGAAGAAAAGCTGGTAAAAGCTATATCCTCTTATTACTACCTATAGTAAAACTTATATTTTTAAGCTACCTTATAGTTCTTAAGAGTTTCAATTAATAACTATAAAATAGTATTTTGAAGGTAATAAATAAAAGATTAATAATTATATAGCTAAAGCTATAACTTTATAAAAGCTAGTATTTATAGCTTTATATACTAATTCTTAGTTAGACTAAGAATCTCTAAGTAATCTAATAGTAAATAAAAGCTTATTATTCTATATAACTATTTTGATTTTATTTGCAGCTATTTCTAAGACTTTAAATATATAGCTAACACTTTATATTACCTCTATCTTAAGAGATAATAATATCCTTCTTCCTTAAGTAATTAGTAACCTACTATCTTAAACATAAAGACTTTAGATTTAACTAGAAACTTTAAATTTTATAATATATTAGTATATAGTTAGTTTACTACCTCTAAAGCTTAACTAAAAGCCTTATTTTATAGTATATCTTATAGCTAAAAAGTAGTTAAGGTTCATATTCTTACTTATTTTTATATAAAAGATGTAATTATAACGTCTAACTTACTATTTAAAAAGTTATTTAAAAAGAAAGTTAAGAGTATTATTAATAATAATATTAGAAAGATGATTTAATATAACTCTTTTCTCTATAAGAATTATAAATACTTTAAATTTTATATTATTAATAAAATTAAAAATAAGAATATCAATAAGGTATATAAGAAGTTAAAATTTATAGTTTAAGGTTTTGGAGATTATAGTAAATTTAAGATTTGAATATAATTACTAATAATTTAGTAAAGTAGCTAATAGTTAATTTTCGCTATAGCTTTAGCTTTCCTTAAGTATAAAGGTATAATAATATAATTTTATAATATTACTTAAGTTTATACCTAAGTTAAAATAAAGCTTATAAGGTATATTATAGTTAAACAATCTTTATATCTTCAAGGGCAGTATTTTTTAGACTTTATAATACCTATTATTTAGCTACTTTATAGCCTTACTAAAACAGGAATCGACTGGTAGGTAATATACTTTATATATTATAAAAAGTAGTTATAAATAGAGGTTTTAATATATAGTTTATACTCTCTTATTTTATATATCTAAAATAATATCTTTAGCCTTATTAATATGCAAACTAGTAATATTCTTAATCTTTCTAATATAGCATTTTCCTACTAAGAAGGTAAGAAACTTGAAAATATTTTATCTAAGGTAAAATATAAGATTATACTTTTAGAGATTATATTCTTTATATTTAATAGAGGTATTCTATTACTTTATAGTAATTACTTCTATTTATACTAAAAGTATTAAGGGTAAAAGCTGGCGTTTATCAATATATATACTATACCTAAGGCACTTAAGAAAATATATATTAAATAATATATAAATAGTATATATTTAGCCTCTATATATTAATTGGAGACCCTATTGAACCTTTTATATATAGTGTAAAAGTAATGATTCTTAAGTAATAATATTGCTATACTTAATAAATAGCTTGAATAGTAAATAGAGTATTTTAACTAAGGTTTTAATTTTATACTATTTAATTTCTCTAGGATATACCTTTATATTTTTATTAATAGCTTTTTTACTAATAATACTAACCTCTTATTTTAACTGGAATTTGCAATAACTTTAGGCTAAAAGATTATAATTAGTAATAGTTAGTTAAACTTTTGCAGTAATTTTATATATTACTTATTTACTAAAAGTAACAAAGTTACTAGAAGTATACTTACTTTAGAGATTTATATTATAGTAGTTAGTATAAATTTTATCTATATTATAACTATATTATTGAAGAAGATTTTTAAATACTAAAAGCATCCTAAAATTGTAATTACTATATATACTAATATTAGTTACGCTATGCCGTAGGGTATATGGTAACCATACGTAATGCCACGTACGTAGCGGCATGCCCTCCAGAGCCTACTGGCCACGGATTCCCAGCACCCGGCGTCAGCTATAGCCAAATAGTATAGCAATTAGTAAGTAATTACTATACTGTAGATCTAGAGCCTTACGTTATACTATACGCTATATAATATAATAATAATAATAATAAATACTAGAATATCAGTTTGTATCTATATAACGAAATTATATATAGTAAATAATTACCTTAATAATTAAACTAACACTAATTAGTAGTTAACCTAATTATTACTACTATACTACAGATTAGTAAGATTTATTACGCCAGAAAAAATAATTATAAAACCTTATATCTAAAGTCTATATAAGGTGAAAGATTATGAGATTTATTATTTAGATACCTTAAACCCTCCCCACTCTAGAATCTCACTAGAAGCCTCTAAATATATACTAACTCCCTAAGGAAATTATTATAAAGAAGTTTAAATTTACACTCTCACCCTAATTAAAGTAAGATACTTCCTACAGCTATATTAAGAAGTTCAAACTTATATCCTTATTATTACTAACTGGAGCATATTTAGTAAATATAATAACCTTCCTTAAGTAATATTAGACTTTCTTAATACTAGAGATTTATAGTATTTCTAATCTTAACCCCTTAAGAAATCTATATAACCTCTTAAAAACTTTTCCCCTACCCCTCTTTATCCACATTCAGCTAAATTAATAATTCTCCCTTACCTTATACTTCTCTAGTCTTTATAATAATATTTAAATTAACTTCTTTAGGTTAAATATCTACCTAAAATATTTCTATGCTAGTAATAATCTTACCCTTAGGTATCCCTATATCAATAAAGATCTCTTTTTATTTAAATTTAGAGTATTTCAAATAAATTTAAGAGATTGACTATAACTTTATTATAGTAAATAACATTAGTGAGATTAATATATACTTAGGATACTAACTAGCTCCTTATATCTAACTGAAACTTTATAGCTAAAAGTTTTTTTAAATATTTCAGAATAATTTTATTAAATTGCCTGAGATAATATAGTAACTTAGTAATACTAATATAGTTTGCTACTTTAGAAACTACCTTATTATCTATAATATCAAAATTCAACTAAATAGTAACTATATCTACTTAGTTTTATATTAGGTTACTTAGTAAAATAATTTTACCTTATAAATCTATTTAGAGATTAAGGATTTTTACTACTACTATCCCCTATTAAGAAAAAACCTCTAAAGGTTTCCAGAGTAGCTAGATAACTTTATAATAGCTAGGTAATATATCCTATTACCCTCCTATAAGGTTTAACCTAAGGCTGAAAGCTTAATATAAATAATATTCTTACTATAAGCAGTTAAAGAAAAATATTTACTACTAACTTAGCCTACCTATATACCTATAACGTAAGGTACGAAACTTCTATTCTAACCTTCAGTCTCACTAGCTTTCTATTCCTCCACTTTAAAACCTCTTTAATAATAAGAGGATTACTAAGACTATATTTAGTAGCTACTAAAGTAGTATTAATATCCTCTATAAGTTAATCCTACTATTTCTTTTAATAATATATCCACTAAATATACTATAGACCTTACAAAATTATATAATAAGAATATAAAATATAGTAGAAACTTCTATAATATCTTTAAGTTAAAAATTTATATATTCTATAATTACTACTTTAAGCTTAGTATTATATAATATATATAAGTAAAGTTTTTTTAATTATACTTAAAGATAATACTCTTAAGTTTTACTTTAACTACTTAAGTATTTTAGATATTAACCTTACGTTTAAATAAATAGTCTAGTAGGTTAAGAATTAATTTAAAAATGATAAAACTTAATAACTTTACCTCTCTAACTAATAAAATACTACCTTTTAAAATATTATTACTGAAAATCCTCATAAAAGTAAAAAGGAAGCTTTTAAGCTTCTAATCTTAAAACTTATATATATCTAAAAACCTTCCCTACTAAAATCTAAATAGATAATACTTTCTACCTCTAGCTTATAAATATATACTATAGTATATTAGAATATTAATTAATCTTCTTTAGTTTCACAGTAATCTTCTAGAATCTCTATATTTAATTATAATTTACTATAACTAATATCTTATTAATCTAAAAAGTATAATATATATAAGATAATAGAAATAACTACTAGAAGGTAGCTAGAGATTAATTTTAGACTAACTATATATATAACTTACTTTAAGGTAATTTTTAAGATTATAGCTATATCTTTATATATCTATAAGCTTATACTCCAGATAGCTGTTACTTACCTCTAATATTTATATATAGCTACACGAATTAAAAATACTATATATATAGTAAAACTAGTTACTAATTTATAAAATATATTTTTAAGGAGAGATATATTATATTTAATAAATATAAATTAACTACTAACTCTGAAGTATATTCTATAATAATATACTATATCTTCCTTATAAGATATAAATATATTAATAACCCTAATAATAATAGTTTTAAGGTTCCACTACAAGCTAATATTAATAAAACTATTATTATATAATACTAAATAGATATGAACCTTAATAATAATAGTTTTAAGGTTCCACTAGAAGCTAATATTAATAAACATATTATTATATAATACTAAATAGATATTAACCTTAAGGAGAACTATTCTGCAGAATCTACCTTAGAGATACTTGTTATATTATTTTACAGTAAGAAGCTTATTACTCTAGATAGAAGTAAAATTACTAAAATCCTCTAAAATTAAGTAATAGTTTATACTCTTACTAAAAGTATTACTATTAGTAGTAAACTTACAGATAGTATTACTATCTCTATATATACTTTTACACTTAAAAACTACTATTTAAATACTATATCTTAAGGTATTCTACCTAATTTAAATACTACTAGCTTCTTAACTATTCAGTACTTCTAGTTTGCTATACTAAAGTAGTTAGTTATTCCCTCTATTACCTTTATATCTCTATAAGGTAAACTAGTTACTATATATTTTAGAGAGGTTACTTCTATTATAATATTGAGAATAATTAATATACTTATACTACTTAATATTATTATATTTTATATAATTCCTTATAATATACTTTTTGTTCTCTATCTTATAGATATAAATTACCTTAATATTATATCTAATAATATTTATAATAAGCTCCACTAGAATAAAAGAATTATACTTATTATTTAAAAATAGGAATATCTATAGATACTTCTTAATAAAGAGAGAATAATTACCTCTATATATCTTATAGAGATAAAGATATAGAGATTCTACTGCTACTTCAGATATCTAACTATAGTATATTTCTATAATATCCTCACTAAAAGAGAATATTTAGTTAAATAATATACCTTTAAGGCTCTTAAGAGGTATTACTACTACTGCTAAATATATAATATAGCTTCCTTTTACTTCTAATTTACTATTTAGAATAATATTAATTTTAACTTCAAGATTATTATTAATATAATCTATATTAATAGCTCTATTATACTCTATATTATTAATACTACTATAGTATTTAATACTACTTAATTTTTACCCAACCTATTAGTAAAGGTAATATAGAAAACCCTTAAAGTATATGAAATTAATATATACTAAGATCCTCCTAATTTTATTACTACTAATATAAATATAACTTTTTAATTTAAAGATTCCAGATTAGAGGTAAAAATATTTTGGTCACTTTTGCTCTGTACCTGTGGTGGTATCTAAGCTCTTCACCCTATATGTAGTTCTAACTGTACAATTTACCTAGCAACAGTATTTATACTAATACTAACTTACAACTGGTTTAAATAGTAATAAAATTACGTATTTTTATAGATAATTATACCCCCAGTTATAATATTTAACCTTATAGTAGAGGAAGACTTTATAGTAATAATCTATATAGTAAAAGCCTTAATAAAGCTAGAACTTAATATATATAGCTGAAAGTAACTACTAAGGTTATAGGGTTAAGAACCTTTATAAACTTCTTAAAGATAGGATAAAATAAAAAGCTGAAAGCTAAGTATTCTATAATCTATGATTCTTCTATATCTTTTATAATAAAACTAGAATTTCCCTCAAATTTATGTAGCTATTTATAACTAGGGGAATATAATAGTAGATACTAAATATTCTATTATAACTTCTATAACTAGAAGTATTAATATCTCCTAATAGACTTAAGTAATATTATAAATACTAATATTAATAGGCAGACTCTAGATATTTAGAAATAAATTATCGAAATATCCCATAATCTACTATATAAAGCTAATAGTTTTAGAAACTAGTTATTAATTAGATAGTATCCTAATATTAATATACTATACTAGTTAGGAGATACTATAGAATATTATAGTATTATTATTACTGGGATTTTAGCTACTATATAGTAATACTAAAAATATCTATATTTATGCTAATATTATTTATATATTAGCTATACTTAATATTTTAAGATTATTTACTAATAAGAATAAGCTAAATCCTACTATATTTATATAGAGATTATAAGTTAGTTTATATTAGTAGTAAAGAACTTTCATATTAGTAGTGGAGAACTTTTATATTAGGGGCATAAAGCTTTATCTAGAGAGTGAGGATATTAAGGTTACAGATATTAAGGTTATAATAAGTATTTAAATAAAGTAGCTATAATTAGTAGTAATTAAATCTCTTAAGATATTTAAATTATATATAGTATAAAGATATAAGGGCGTGAGGTTAATACGAAAGGAGTTATTAGTTATTTATTATTAAAAAGGTTAATATAGAGTAAGTATGCTAGCTACTATAGCTGCAAGGGGTTTAGCCTCAAATTAACTTAAAGCTAGCTGCAGTAGTTAGCAGGGGAGTGGAAAGGCTGAAGTTATACTTCAGGGAGTAATATATCCACTAATAGTCGCAATAGAGAGCAAGGTATTAGCCTCTCCCATACAGTTTATATTATACTTATTAAGATATATAATAATCTTAGCAAAATTAAATGTTACTAAATACTTCTCTACTATATATATGAAATTTAATATATAAAGCTTCCTACTACTACTTAAGAAATATCACTTTAGGTAGTATATAAAATAATTAATAATATTATTAGCCTAAATAACTTTATATTTATACTACTTATTTTTAAAGTTCATCTATATCTTATAGAAGATTTAGCTTCCTCTCTAGATATTATTACTTAAGCCTAAGTTATATATAAAACTATAGAGGAGGTTTACTATAAATATACTAAATATACTATTAATATTACTTTAGTAATATATAATAGCCTTATACTTCTTATATAATAACCTTTCCGCTTCAGACTCTTATATATATATAGTAAGAGAAAAAAAGCTAGTAAAAATTATATCCTCTTATTACTATCTATAATAAGACTTATATTCTTAAGCTACCTTATAGCTTTCGAGAGTTTTAATTAATAGCTATAAAATAATATTTTAAAAGTAATAAATAAGAAATTTATAATAATGCAGCTGAAGTTATAATTTTACAAAAACTAATATTTATAACTTTATATACTAACTTTCAGTTAGGCTAAGAATCTCTTAGTAACTTAATAGTAAATAGAAGTTTATAATTCTATATAGTTACTCTAATTTTATCTGTAGCTATTCCTAAGACTCTAAATATATAGCTAATATCTTATATTATCTCTATTTTAAGAAATAATAATACTCTCTCTCCTTAAGTAATTAGTAATTTACTACCTTAACCTTAAATACTTTAAACTAAACTAATACCTCTAAGTTATATAACCTATAAGTATATAGTTAGTTTACTATCTCTAGAGTTTAACTAATAAACTTATTTTATAATATACTTTACAGCTAAGAAGTAGTTAGATTTAGTATTCTTACTTACCTTCTATATAAAAGGTATAATTATAATATTTAGCTTACTATTTAAAACGTTAATTAAAAAGGAAGTTAAGAATATTATTAATAATAATATTATTAAGATTATTTAATATAATTCTATTCTCTATAAAAACTATAAGTATTTAAAGTTTTATATTATTAGGAACATTCAGATCAAGGATACTAATAAGATATATAAAAAGTCAAAACTTATAATCTAAAAGTTTAGAAACTATAATAAATTTAAAATTTTAATATAATAACTAAAGATTTAGTAAAGTAGGTAATAGTTAATTTTAGCTATAACTTTAACTCTCCTTAAATATAAAAGTATTATAACATAGCTTTATAATATTACTTAGGTTTATATTTAAGGTAAAATAAAACTTATAAAGTATATTATAACTAAACTGCCTTTATATCTTAAAAAGTAATATTTTCTAAACTTTATAATAATTATTATTAAGCTATTTTATAACTTTACTGAAACTGAAACCTACTAGTAGGTAACTTACTCTATATACTATAAGAAGTAGTTATAAATAGAGACTTTAATATATAATCTATACTTTCTTATCTTATATATTGAAAATAATATTTTCAGCCTTATTAGTATATAAACTAATAATACTCTCAGTCTCTCTAATATAATATTCTCTCGCCGAAAGAATAAGAAACTTAAAAAAACTTTATTTAAAGTAAAGCTTAAGATTATACTTTTAGAGACTATATCTCTTACGTTTAATAGAGGTATTTTATTATATTAGAATAATTACCTCTATTTATACTAAAAGTATTAAAGGTAAAAGCTAACCTTTCTTAATATATATACTATACCTAAAGTACTTAAGAAAGTATATATTAAATAATATACGTATAGTATATATCTTACCTCTATATACTAACTAGAGACTCTATTCAACCTCTTATATATAGTATAAGAATAATAATCTTTAAGTAATAATGCTACTATACTTAATAAATAGCTTAAGTAGCAAATAGAGTATCTTAACTAAGATCTTAACTTTATACTACTTAACCTCTCTAAGGTATATCTTTATACTTTTATTAATAGCTTTTTTACTAATAATACTAACTTCTTATTTTAACTAGAATTTATAATAATTCTAAACTAAAAGATTATAATTAGTAATAGCCAGTTTAACTTCTATAGTAATCTTATATATTACTTATCTACTAAACGTAAGAAAGTTACTAGAAGTATACTTACCTTAGAGATCTATACTATAGTAACTAATATAGACTTTATTTATATCATAGTTATATTACTTAAGAAGATTCTTAAATATTAAAAACTTCCTTAAATTCTTACTATTATATATATTAATTTATACTTACTTTATAAATACCTTATTAATCTTAATATTACTAAAGAGAAATATCTAATAATTAATATTATAGTATTAAAGTAGTTATATAAATACTATAAACTTTATAAGATATGGTAGATTAATAGAGAAAAAATATTGCTAATATCTTTATAGAGAATATTCTAAACTGTATTCTTAAGAAATTTATTAATTTAAACTATATAACTATTTAAATAGAGGGATAAGTAACTTAAGTAAAGTAGATAAATAAGTATTTAGATATTATTCAGACAAAAGGCGTAAATTGCAAAAGGTACTATTTTTCATATAAATAGATAGATATTAGGATATATGATAAAAAAGAAAAATTACCCGTATTAATTATATTATACTATAGGGTATATAGTAACTATATATAATACTATATATATAGTAATATATCCTCCAGAGGCTACTAACTATAGATACCCAGTATCCAGCGTCAGCTATAGCTCAATAATATAGTAATTAGTAAGTAATTACTATACTATAGATCTAGAGCTTTACGTAGCGCCATACGCTATATAATATAGTAATAATAATAATAAATACCAGAACACTAGTTTGTATCCATACAACGAAATTACATACAGTATATAATTATCCTGACGATTAAACTAATAACTAACTTATATTTACTTTATAAATATCTTATAAAACTTAATATTACTAAAAAGAAATATTTAATAATTAATATTATAATATTAAGGTACTTATATAAATATTATAAACTTTATAAAGTATAGTAAATGAATAGAAATAATAATATTACTAATATCTTTATAAAGAATACTTTAAACTGTATTCTCAAGAGATTTATTAATTTCAATTATATAACTATTTAAATAGAGAAATAGATAACTTAAGTAAAGTAAATAAAAAAGTATTTAGACGTTATTTAAGTAAAAAAATATAAATTATACAAGATACTTTTTTTTATATAAATAGATAAATATTAGAATATATAATAATAAGAAAAGTTACTAATATTAGTTATATTATACTATAGAATATATAGTTATTATATATATTATTATATATATAATAGTATATCTTTTATAGCCTACTAGCTATAAATACCTAGCATCTAGCGTTAGCTATAGCTAAATAGTTGTCACATACAACAAGTCTACCCCATGGTCTAGGGTTCGATCCGGGTTACGTATGGATTTACGTTGGATTTGTTCCCTGGCTTACAGCGCACGAGACGGCCGCTGGGGGTATGTTACTTAAGCGCTCGGAAGCCCCTACCGTGAGGCCACAACAGGCAGGTAGCGCGGCGCGGCAGGAGCGGGAGAGGGGAGGTAGTGTTACGGGCCAGCCCCGTACGGAACACGCTATAGAACACCCTACTTAAGTGCAGCCAGACGACAAGTGGACGACTTGTTGTTACGTACCTTTTGACGAGGCCATGGTATGGCTCAATTGGTAGTACTGTTCGTGTGCGCGCGCCCGCGTATATGGGTACTGAAGGCCGAGACGTTATTGGCTGCAACGCTACGCCCCCCCCCGGTCGGGGCCAGCCCTTCACAATAGTATAGTAATTAGTAAGTAATTACTATACTATAGATTTAGAGTCTTACGTAGCGCCACACGCTATATAACGTAGTAATAACAATAACCGATAACCAGAACACCAGTTTGCACCCGTACGACGAGATCACGTACGGCGTGCGATTACCCTGACGATTAAACCAACAAATATAGTAATAATAATAACGAAAAACCAGAACACCAGTTTGCATCCGTACGACAAGATCACATACGGCATGCAATAACCCTAACGATCAAACTAATATATACATTACTCGTAAGTGACTTTGGCACTCTTCAGGTACAGGTATGCTGGTTGGCCACGCAGCCAGGGCCTCGGGAGAGAAGACTGAAGTACCAGAAAAAGCTTGGCCCAGGTCCCCGCTCCCTTGGGATTGGCTAGACATACGAGTGTCTGTCTCTGTATTAGCGTTCAAGGTTTCCCAAGTTCTCCGTATAACTCAGTAGGGATTACAAATGTTAGCGCTTCGCCAAATTAACCAGCTCAAGTAGGATTTGCAGAGGTACCACCAGGGCCGTCGAACAACCTCTTTCAGAGGTCACTACCTACTGGAGACGTGTGGGTTAATCTTTATATTAACTCCATATTAAGATCACCTATTTTATTTACTATGAGCAATACATTCTCCAGATCTTCCAGCCAATCATGCTGTCGTGGGTCCAGCCGAGAAACTAACATATTTAATCCCTACGCAGGTATATAAACAACAACATCGTGTAAGTCATAGATACCCCCAGAGACACTCGGAGCTCGCTCAGCCCAGTGCAGTGTGGACATAGAATACCTACCGTTCCATACTTCCGAGTCTTTTGCACCTCAAGTGCCTATCCAACCGGGTATTTTCGTGTTCAAGTAAGGTATCCAGTGTGTCGGCGGGGACGTGGGCGGTCCCTCGACGAGTTCCTCAATGAGGTGGCCCACTCCCCGCGCCCAGTCCCTGAATGCTGCACCGGTGAATAGCCTATCGTTGGGTACGTCGTGAAGGTGCACGCAGTTCCTCCATCCAGGAGGTATGGTGGTGATGCCGACCAATTCGTCCGAAGAGCTGGTCACAATTGTTCCATATTCGCAGGCCCAGATGAGACGGAGACTTCAGCTGGAGTGCGCGGGAACTCTCCGGCGAAGAATGCAATGTATCTTTGTCCAGGTTGGCCTTGCATGCCTTGTGCTGCACAACCTGTCCCCTCTACACAAGTCTCCCTGCTATACGGCGCCTTCTGCCCCTTTACTTTCCGTTCCTTTCCATCCAGTAGTGTGCAGTACACTCACCATAGAATTATCAAAGCAAAATCATGAGGCCCATGGGGACTTCCTCCATACCTCTTTCGGCTCTATCGAGCGCCCGTAATGTCCCCTGGTAGAGTTCTCGTTTGCATCTCAATTCGGCTCGGCTGGCCAGAGAACGTAAACCCCAGAAGTCTCCGACGAGCAAGCGAGTCGCTGCAGAAGACAGACCCAGTAGACGGGTTGTCGCGACCGCGGCCACCGGGGCGACAAGCTCTTGCTCTTGTGCTTGTCATTTTGTGTTCCATGCAATGTATCGCAACCGCGGCCGCACGCACACAACCTCGCTGCCGCAGCCCTATGATGCCCTGGCCATGTTTGGCACATGGCCATGTGAGGAACTTTGGAAGGGCTAGAGGTACTTTGCGGGCTGAGCTAGATGCCCGGGGGGGGGGACTTCTTTGGCCCCACAACCTCCAGCCGTCTACGGCAGATGAAGACGTGAATTAATCAGCCGGCCTTGGGAACGCCTGGCTCTTGAAGGTGGCGCCCGATCGGGAAATACTGCCCACCTCGCCTCAGCCTGGTGCTGTGGTGCTTGACTACCTAGGCCGCTTGTGACGCTGATATGCCACTACACAGTACTGCTGCTTGACGTAGGTAGCCACCTTGTTCTGCCTAATCGCAGGTGATGAAGTGTAATAGTAGGCAAGTACCTAAGGGATAGCAACATCGACTTGCCGTTTATCCAGTGGAGAGGATGGGCCGTTTATGCCCTTTGAGTCTCGGTGCTTCGAAGCAGGTGAGTGGGAGGCGAGGAAGGAGGCTGCCATGCGGACAGTCTTGCGTAGGGTGGAGATGGATACCTGCTAATATGTATGTCCGTGCACCCAAGGCGAAGGTATGTCTCCAATGGGCCTAGGCCCGGACCTGGGCGGGGACTTGCTGCCTCTGCCTACAGCCCTACTGTGTCGCAGTACGTACCTTACAGACTAATTACTACCTACCTACCTACCTACGTATGTACTCCGTACTTATGAGGGTGATATGCACAATGTAACGGCGGCCGCTGCTCTTGGCTGTGCTCCCCACCTCGAGCCGGACGCTGTATCCGTACGGAGCAGGCACTACCTCCATCTGCCTTCAAAAGGCACTACCTGTACAATCATACTAGTATATAGTATGTACCTACCTTGCATGAATCTGCCGAGGGGAAGATCCTACTGTGACGGCGGTCGGAGGACGTCCTTTTGCCCCGCGACGGTACGCGCGACGTTGAAAGGCTATCTGTTTCGCTCTTCTTGTGTACGGATACTTAGGTAGTGTATGATGGGTTATGAGTGAGTGCAGGTAAGGTTCGCCGCTGTGTTCCGCATCCTTGTAAGGCTGGCTGCCTGGCAGACGTTCCGTCAAGGTCGAGACATGCATCTCGTGGGGCTGATGGGGCCTCGCACTTGTGGCTCGAGTCCCACCAGCGTTGTGCGCCATCGATTGGACAAAGTCCGCTATTCCCGCCGCTACTTGTGTAACCCGATATTGCAAGGAGTCGGATCCTTCGCTAGCAGATCCATCCACCTTCAGTTTCTACTGTACGGAGTACAGTAGTGCAATACCGACTGCGAAGGTGGTAGCGAATGCCGTGTTCTTCGACGTACACACGATGCAACAGCAAGACATCTCAACAATACCACGGTAAGGGTACATACATATGGCTGTATACCTGGTATAGCTACCCATCTCGAGGAGCTTCGATGAAGGAATCTGCACAAGACACGATCCAACTTGGACAGCATGTATGGTGCCGTTCTGGCACGAGTTTTGGAATGAAATCAAAGGATGAACATTCCCCGAGGGATTGTCGTAGAGCCATGGTTGAGGCAAGGAAAGTGAGCGAGTACGCCAGTTGTCCGAATCCAATATGGGCAATGAGAAGGCGCTTAACCTTTCTGCGTTTCTCGTACAAGCCGCTCACTGGGTGTTGACACGTTTTAGGGCCGGGGCAGACTATCTAAACCCCGAGCGCGTGACCCCTGTTCCCGCATATGGATCGAGGCGGAGGTGCCGTACCACGGTGCCTAAAACGCCTGATGTCTACAGCAGACAGCTTCCACCGCGCTAACGGTACGTACCGTCACCGTCTGTTCATCCCGACGCCCGCCCATCTAATCGTCGCCCGTCGTCGACCACCCTGCTCGACCCCGACTTCATTCCGGACACGGACCCGAACCCCTGCACCTTAACACCTAAGCCCCTGGACTCACTTTTCAACGACCTGGGTACCGTACCTTGATATGGGCTCCTCTTGTACAGCAATACTGCTGTTATTTCCTCTTCACCCTTCCCCTGGTGCAGCCTGTCATGAGGTGCTCAGACTCACAGACACACGTGATCGGAGTGAGGTGTTCTTTTCGTCTGCGAGAGCAGCAGATGCCGAAAAAACACGACGGGTTTGATAGTTGGCACCGGAGCCTGTGTCGTCGTCGTCGATTCAGAGACCGGCGGAGACAGAACTGGACGACCTGCCACGTAAACCGTGCCATCTACACAGTACAATCGTAAGCCATCCCATCCCCCCTTTGGGAGCTAGACTATCTTAGTTACTTTATCATTCCTGTACCAGCATACCTACTGCTGCGTGAACTGTCACCGCTTGCCTTCCACTATCCCTATGGAGCAGTAGGCAGTACACTACCCATGCCGAGACTTTTGCATCTTCAGGGCTGCGTGTTGTGCTCTGCAGAGGACGTACTTCTCTGCCCTACGGCATGTCTCCCACGCCCCCTCCCCCCTACTTCTTGTCCTACCACCGTTCACTCGTACCACCCCCATGTCCATCCTACCTATTCCCATGCCAGAGCAATACGGATGCCTCGTCTTGGAATACCCATCCTCTGCTACCCTAAGGAGGGTAGCCCAGGCCCGTCACGACTACCCCGACTCCACGAGAGCGCGGTGACCCTAGCTATTAGAGAATGGGCGGTGGATCATTTAGTCACCCAGCTGCCTTATTCTGGACCTGCAGCCATGATGAGGCAGGGCAGAGTAGGGGTGTTGGTGCGGATGCGGGTGCGGGTGCGGATATCCCTCTTTGCTCGACGCTGGGAGCTTAGCCCAGCCCTGCCCGCCTGGCTTCAACTACGTACTCCTGCTGCCATGGTCATGTCACTGTACGTGGGAGCTCCATCCAGCTCGTCGGTCTTCTTTCTTGGGCTGAAAGTTGAGCGAGGCCCCGAGCAAGATAATATTTAAAACCTGTTCCTCTCTCCCTTCTTCTCCCTGTTCGCTTTCCTCGTCACTCCAGCGAGCTTTCAACTTTTCAGCACCACTCAACCGTCACGCCCTTCGTCGAGCTCGACTGCGTCGAAAGGCTTCGGCCCATCTCATCTCATCTAGCCTTACAACCCTCGCAACTGCCGTCCCATATCGAGCTGCCTTGCACGATGTCAATGTTCACAATGTCGCAACATTCCTATGCTTACGCCACCGCTGCTCCCGCCCCACGAGCCTACTCTGGCCACGGCACAAGTAGTGCCTTCAGCAGTTCTGCCAATCCTGACGAAGACTGGACCAAGATCTCCGACCTTGCCGAACGCCGTAGAATCCAAAATCGCATTGCCCAACGTAACTACCGTACATCAATTCCTGCCGGCCCGCGTCAGAGAACTGCCATCACTGACCTTCATATGCAGGCAAGAAGCTTAAGAGGCGTCTAGAAGACCTCGAGAGGCGTGCTGGACAGGATGAATCGACAAGCTCGCCCGAAAAGCAGACGCAACCGAAAATTCCCAAACGCCACTCGCAGTCGCAGTCGACGCCAGCCTCCAAGACACAAAAGTCTCCCGCCCCGACAAAGTCCATGAATCAAGGACAGTTCACCCCCCCGATGCACAACGATGATGAACTTCTTTTTGCGCAATCCTACGAAGATGGGCGCGAAAGGTCGAGCACACCTCCGCTATTCGCCTATTCGACCTATCCCCCGCCCGAAGACATGATCTTGGCTCCTTCTTACACGACTCAACCGTATTCAATGACCACCGCCGAGGCATATCCCGGCTATCTGTCGGCGGCTGTTCCTGTGACGCTGCCCCCGATGAACCATTTCAACGACGCCATCAAGCGTGAGTCTTACGCAGGCGACGACGGCCTCTCCCCGTACATGAACTACGGCTACATCCCCGGCATCGACATGAACCCACCCAACTCCTACAACCCTTCGAACCCTCATGTGAGTTATATGCGGCATCCACCTCCTCGCCATCCACACTGCTGATGAGTTGACGAGCAGACTCCTCCGCTCTCGCAGTCTTTCGATCATTCGGCCAGCTGTTCAGACGCCGGTTACGAGTATCCAACAACACCGTTGTCCATGCCGGGATCACCTGGCCTAGGTCAACATTGAGGGTCGAGGCAGGAAGTAAAAGAAGAAGATGCCGAGGTGTTTCGCAGATGGGTACGTCGGTATCGGCTAAAGTTTATTCACGTTTGGCGCCGCTGTTTTCCCACCCTTAGTATTCGGCCCGTTCGGGTCATGAGCACACTTGGCCAGGAGTTCAGGAGCGGTTGCGTTGTATGTCGAGGTCGAAGCGCTCGACCCCGCGCAAGGATACGGATTTGAGGTAGTGCCGGCGTTCTGACTTGTTCTTCTTTCCCCTGCTCTCCTCGTCGGGCGGGCCCAAGTGGACTCAAGCGGAGATAAAGAGGAGAGGCGACGAATTTGGCAGCTTGATCAAGTACTGCAATCAAGACATCCAAAACATTGCGAACTGCCTCATGTATGACATCCAAGGACATGTCCAAGCAGCCGGAACTACACGGAGCATTTGGCAGTAAACAAGCAGTACTTGACAGGCCTCCGTACACCCAGTCCACGTGGTTATTTCATGACTTCCGTGACGCCAGATGACATGACTACAGAACTTACAGCGAGAAGGCTGGATGATACCGCATCGGGCTCGAGGACAGGTTCGCCATCGATCCGCGCGAACCCACTGCAACGTCACGTTGGGCTTCGAACATGGTGGTGTTACAGATACCTGGTATTTCGACGGAGGGCTTCTGGTAATGCGCCGCGCTATACCCATTTGGCCAATATCGCCACATTACGCCATAAGGGGTCTACCCACAGTTATACCTTAAGGGAGAGGTATGCAACCTCTCCATCACTTAGCCAAATCACTTTAGTTAGCCCCATTTTACCCTCTTTTATTTTCATTCTATATATCCAGGGAAAGCTATTTTCCTACCTAAAATTAACTAATTTGGGATACCTATAATAGAGACCTTTGAATTTAATAGCTATATAGAGTACTAGTAATATATATAGATTTATTACTATAATAAGGATATTACGTTATACAAAATACAAATATTAAATAATGGTATCTATATTAATATTTTATATAACTATATTAGTATATCTTACCTTTAATTAACAAGTTAGTATTATAGCTTCAGTAAACTCTGTAACTACTAATTTTTAAGGTAATATTTATTATAAAGTAGTAATAAAGTGGTGGTTTTGAGAAGTTCTTAAGTATAGAAATATATATAATTATGATATAGATAAATTATAAAGTTATAATATAGTTACTATCTTCCGTACCTATGAAATTAAAATAGCAGATATAGTGAAAACTATAGGCAAAAATAGCTATTTAACTTTTAAGGAAACTTTCTATATTATTAGAGATAACCTCTTATTAAATTACTATTTATATTACTATCAAAAAGATAACTCTATTGACTAGTTGGTATATATAGAACTTTCAATATTAGCTAAAACTTAAAATATATAGCCCTCTTACTATTATGTAACTTTTTCTCAATATCCTCAAAAATGAAGGTAATGATATTCTATTTTTTTATATTTACTATAGTAATTACATGAAAGTCAATAGGATCTTTTGGATATATATACTATACCTTATAGTCTTTACGTAAAATCCAGAGCTTTTAATACTAAATAATATATATAAAGTCAGCTTATAATATTTCTATTTATTTTAGTGAATGTTTTAGTATATTCTATCTAGGGTAACTAAGTTTGGATACCCCTCTTTGAGGTTAGAAATATAACCTCCATGGATATTATATTTAACGTCTATTTTTACCTTATTTCTACTGAAACTATAGATATTTATTAATCAATACTCTTATAGTTATAAAATCTACTTATTATTCATAAAGTTCCCGATTTCTAGATTATTATTACGAATTATAATATTAGCCTTAAGGTGGCATTTTATAATATATTCAGTAATAGTATCTAGCAGTTATGTATATAGTATATTGTTAAAAATATAATATTATAGTTAAAGTAAAAATAGGTAAATATAAAACCTTAAGGTTTTAACCTTAATAAGGTTGCTATAGTATTTAATATCCTTACTATTAATAAGGATAATAATTTTGATAAGTTACTTTTTAAAAGTATATTGGAAATATTATTACCTACCTTATTAAGGTAAAGAAAGAAACAAAACCCTTATATAATATTTCTGATAATACTAACTTTAATTATAACTTTAATAAGTTTATTTAGATATAAAAGA
Organism: Colletotrichum lindemuthianum; assembly: GCA_001693025.2. NCBI lineage: Eukaryota > Fungi > Ascomycota > Sordariomycetes > Glomerellales > Glomerellaceae > Colletotrichum > Colletotrichum lindemuthianum. Next base: position 33,353 of record MASP02000584.1, read on the forward strand.
TATATATTTATTTACTTTCTACGAAGATATTTAATAAAATTTGGCAGTCTCTAAAATATCAGCTTTTTAATTAATAAAGTTAGTATACTATATATTCTTAAAATAACCACTTTTTGCTTATTTTGCCAGCTATTATTAAGTATGTCAAAATAACTTATATTCCTATTTTCTATTAATTTGCTCATTATTATACTTCGTTTATCCGAAATGATAATATTTAAACTATATTACCTTATAAAGGTAACTACTATAACCTTAAAACTTTTCTTACTAACTTCCTTACTAACTACCTTACTAACCTCTATATTCTCTGTATAAAGATTCGGGAGATAATTTAAGTAAAGGCCTTTTAATATAAAATCTAGTTTAAAGTTAAATATTGCCATTACTATTATACTTTAAGGTAACATACTCTTCCTAAGCCTCTAGCTTATAAGATCTTAATCAAGGCTTTTTATTATATTTATAACTAATATATAGTAGTAAAGAAGGTATATAATATATAGTAGAACTTTTCTCCCTATACTAATACTTTTATAACTTAATAGAGATTATTCTGTTATTATAAACTTCTTCGGCATCTTTATAATAATATCTATAAGGAAAGTTTATTATAAAATAGTATTAATTACCACTAGTAGCTAAATTAGACTTATATAAGCCTCTATCTGTTTATAATCCTTCTTTTATTAAAATTTACTAGCTTAGTATAATAATCTTACAATACTTAATAATTAAATTTCATTCCCAAGTTCTTTCTAAATACTATAATTAATAAAATTTAAGTAAACTAGCAGCTTTTAATAACCTTAATAATATTATTATTAACCTTACGGATGCTATATATAAATCCTCTATATAGAAGAGGTAAGAAGCCTCTAAATATACTAAAGAGAAGCTTTCTGCCTCTACTCTCAAGAAGTATTATATATATATGAATAATAATAAGATAACTAGCCTATAGAGATGCTTATCCTCCTAAGGGTATATATAGAAGTAATAAAATTCCATCTTACGGATAATAAATAATAATAATAAAAGATTTAGTTACTTTTACTTTATACCTATAGTGGTATCTAAGCTTTTCACTCTATATGTAATTCTAACTATAAAATTTACCTAGTAATAGTATTTATACTAATACTAACTTATTACTGGTTTAGATAGTAGTAAGATTACCTATTATTATAGATAATTATACTTTCGGTTATAATATATAACCTTATCGTAAAGAAAAACCTTATAATAATAATTAGTAAGTACTTTAGTAAGACTAAAGTTTAATATATATAGCTGAAAGTAACTACTAAAATTTTAAAATTAAGAATCTTTATAAATTTCTTAAGAATAAAGTAAAATAAAAAGTTTATAAAAACTAAAAACTCTATAATTTAATATTTTTCTTTATTCTTTATAGTATAACCGAAACTTCCCTGAATTTATATAGCTATCTGTAACTAAAATAATATAATAGTAATTCTTATAGATTGTTTTTTATATTCTCTATAATAGGGAATATTAATATTCTCTAAAAGACTTAAGTAATATTATAAATATTAATATTAATAGATAGACTCTAGATATTCGGAAGATATTTATCTAGCTATTTTATAATTCGCTATATTAAGCTAATAATTTCGGAAACTAGTTATTAATTAGATAGTATTCTAATATTAATATATTATATTAGTTACTAAATATTTGAAAATATTATAATATTATAATTAGTAGAATTATAGATACTATATAGCTATACTAAAAGTATCTATATTTATACTAACATTATTTTTATATTAACTATAATTAAGATATTAAGATTTTTTACTAATAAAAGTAGGCTATATTTCATTGTATTTATATAGAGATTATAAGTTAGCTTATATTAATAGTAGAGAACGTTTATATTAGGGGTATAAAGTTTTATTTTAAAGGTAAGTAGAATATAGTAAGAATATTGAGGTTATAGATATAGAGGTTATAATAAGTATTTAAATAAAGTAGCTATAGTTAGTAGTAATTAGGTTTCTTAAGATATTTAAATTATAGATAGTATAAGGGCGTAAGGGCGTAACATTAACATAAAAGAAGTTATTAGTTATTTATTATTAAAAAGATTAATGGGGGTGGATATACTAACTACTATAGCTATAAGGGGTTCAGCCTCAAATTAACTTAAGGCTGGCTGCAGCAGTTAGCAGGGGTGGAAGGGCTAAAATTATACTTTAGGAGGTAATATATCTACTAATAGTTATAATAGAAAGTAAGCTATCAACCTCTCCCATAATAATAAAGAATAAATATATAATATTATTAATATAAGGTAAAACTTACTAAAATTAAAGCCTAGTATTAAGTAAATAAAGTAGCATATCTATAATAATAATAAGAGGCAGTATATATATAGTAACGGCAAAATAAGGTTATTCAGAAATTTTAGCTATGAAGTTAGTAGTAAATATTCTAGCTATACTAGGAATATAATTCTTTCTATCTATAAATATATAGTATTCTCAAATAATATTATTTCACTGGCAAAATGTATATTTATTATATAAGTACTAAATATTAAAAACTCTATATTTTCAAATAATAATAAACCTATAATCTTTAGCCTTTTAGAATGATAATAAAGAGTAGGAGGGTTTCAGCCATAGCTAATTATACCTCTCAATATCAATATATTTAAACGTATTAGATTTATTCTTTTATATATATAATATCGAGTTCTCCTACGAACAGCAAGAAATAGTAACGATATTTGTAATTGAATAAACTGTATAGAAAATTCCCCATAGATGCATACTACTCTTGCTATTTACCTTCAGTGGTTATTAAGATATGATAGCGATTTCATAAAGGGTTTACTCTTTTACAGGGTACCAGTAGTACTTAAGCTTAGGCCACTAAGCTAAGTGCTAGCGTAGCCACAGCGCCCTATACGCTATAACTATAGTAACGTAAGCACTAAAATGCTAGTATAGCCACAGCGCTTTAAACGCTGTAACGCACTATTAATTAACGTAGCTATAGCATCCTGTATGCTGTAACTACAGTGCCCCAAGCGCCTCAGCCGCAGTAGCCTATACGCTATAATAACCAGAATAACCCTTCTATAAAGAACCCTCCATATCTCTATAAATAATAGATAGAAATCATCAATCTTACCACCATTCAAATCACGCTTTCTTCTTCTACATAACCAACATTTTCCTGAATATTTTCCATAAGTCTTCATGTTGCGAAAACAACTTTTTATATATTACGTTGCTTCTAAATTCACGGTTATCTATAGTAATACCTTAACTGTAGATTTACCTACTTATCTATCTATTCTAACAAAACTTAGTGGATCTTCCACTCTATAGCTATATTCTTTGCTTATATTAGCTAAATAAATATAGCGTAGCATATTACCAGAAGCCCTCCATCGAAATACTAGATATCGGTGTTACAAACCCAGAAGCTTACTAACAAAGCAAAGCAGACAAGTTAATACTGCTTGCTAATTAATAGATTTCTGATATTTCAACGGAGGCATTCTGATAATACGCACACTTTACGAAGATAAAACGTCTGTATATTCTAAAGTTTACCTAACAGCTTTAATAGTATCACTCAGTTTCTTTACTATAAAAGTATTAATTAATACTCAGTAACATATTAGAAAACTATTAGAGAAAGAAGGTTAATTTTAAGGATAGTAAAGTATAAGAGATTTAGTTAGAAAGAAAGATAGGTGAAAGTTAGAACGTAAGTTAGAAATAATTTATATATATATATATTTAGTTACTTTTACTTTATATATATAGTGGTATCTAAGCCCTTCACTCTGTATATAATTCTAACTATATAATATACCCAGTAATAGTATTTATACTAATATTAACTTATAACTAATTTAAATAGTAATAGAATTACCTATTACTATAGATAATTATATCTCCGGTTGTAATATTCAACCCTATTGGGGCAAGCTGTAGCAGTTAGTGAGGGTGGGAGAACTGGAGTTATACTTCAGGAGGCAATATATTCACTAATAGTTGCAATAGAGAGCAAGCTATCGGCCTCTCCCATATATATATATATATATATATATATATATAAGTTATTAAAAGAGTTTATTAATTTACTAAAATACCTCTATTTCCTAGTTTTCAATAGAGGTACTTTAGTAAGTCGATAAGGTTTCTTAATAGCTTTATTTTATATATAATCAGCTAAGTATTACAATAATATAAATATATCTAATATAAATACAAATATATGTGTTTGTAATATATTATATATAACAGCCAATGTATGTACTTATATTTATAATATTTCAAATAATAAGATATTATAAACATAAATATATGTAATGTAATTGTAATATTTATAATATAATACCTAACATGTTTTAGAATAGTAGTTCAAGAGTATAAAGCCTATATAATACTTATTAATATTCGTCTTTATGTAAAAGTAACTATTATAAGTAATATTTAATAGATTTACTGAATAGATTACCTAATTTAGCTATTTTCAGATCATTAAAATTGTAATATATTACATATATTACAAATACAACTACGTATATTTGTAATAGAATACAAATGCAAGATCCATTAGTCTATTACATTACAAATATAAATACATGTATTAGGTTAAAATCCTATTACAATACAAATACATATAATATATTTATATTTGTAATATGTAATATGTAATGTATTATGTGTTATTTGCTAACATTCTGATAATTACTATTTAAGTTTTTCCTTGAATTTATCTCTCTTCCTAAATACAATTCTATTATCCTACCACCTTAAGAAGTAACTTTCTTCCTTTAATATATTTCCGATCTCTCGCTAGGTATTAGTTAATACACTTATAACAAAAAAACTTTATAACACTATTTCTACAACACCTTAGAGTATTAGGGTCCGAATAGAGATAATTGGAGCCTAATTGTCGATAAAGCTAAATATAAAGAGGGAGAGATTTAAGGCTACTAATATAGCTAAGAAAGACTTTTTTTAGCCGCAGCTTAGGCTATTATAAGATATAGCCTAGGTAGCTATACGCTTACGTCTCATACTTTCTCTTAGATGAAACCTCAAAGTAGCTAATATATATAACAAACTAATCTGAAAATATCGAAAATCGTTAAAAAACTAGTTTTTAGCCTAAAGCTCTAGATCTAAGAATTCTTTAAAGTACAATACCTTTAGGTTTAATGCTATTGAAGCCATTTAATTCAATACTAAATAATCTAGCTATTCTTAATTTCTTTATAGATTCTTATTAATTTAAGCTATTACGTTTTCCAATAATCTAATAAATTCCTTATTCTTAATAGTATTTAGAGCTTTAGTGAAGCTATTAGTTACTTTATTAGTATTCTTAGTATTCAATTTAGTTACGTTTACTTTATACTTGTAGTGGTATCTAAGCTCTTTATTCTATATATAGTTCTAACTATATAATATATTTAGTAATAGTATTTATACTAATATCAACTTATAGCTAATTCAGATAATAATAAAAGAACTTGTTATTATAAGTAAGTATATCTTTAGTTGTAATATTTAACCTTATAGTGGGGAATAGTCTTATAGTAATAGTCTTTATAATAAGAATTTTAGTACAGTTGGAGTTTAATATATATAACTAAACGTAAGTACTAAGATTATAAAGTTAACATTCTTTATAAACATCTTAATATAGAGTAAAATAAAAAGCCTATAAAAGCTAAATATCTTATTACTTATTATTCTTTTAAATATTTTATAATGTCACTGAAACTACTCTGCTATTTATATAGCTATTTATTAAAAGAAGATTATAATAATAGATTCCAAATATTTCTATATAACTTTTATAACCTAAGATATTAATATCTTCTAAAGAATCTAACTAATATTATTGGTATCAATCTTAATAATAGAATCTAGATGTTTAGAAAATAATTATGTAACTATCTTCTAATCTACTTTATTAAGCTATTGTTCTACAAATTAGTTAGTAACTAGGTAGTATTCTAATATTAATATATTATATTAGTTACTAGATATTTTGAAATATTATAATATTATAATTATATAAGAGTGTAACTAAAGGTTTAGGCAAGGGAAGAGTTAATAGTAAAAGGTAGGTTTCTATAGGTTGTAAGATTTCAACTTAGTAGGCTAACTGGTAGTGGCTATAAGAGGGTTTTATCCTATGGAGGCCCTATAGCCCTAGGTTTTCGTTAATTATATGATTCTAGCTATTTCGACTTTCTATATAGGCTATAGAGTCTATATCCTTATAATTATCCCCCTCTTTAGAGATCTCAGCCTCCAAGGTCTGTAAATACTATATAGCTACATTTCTTTTTCATATATAATTTTGCTAACTATTTGCCGGTAGCATTAAGTTTTAATATAAAATAACAGTTAAGATAATAGTTAAAAATAATAGTTTAAGTAGCAGTTAAAATAATAAATTTAAGTAATTGAAAGAAGAGATCAAAGCTATAGATATATTAATCTTTAATATTTCCAGCCTTTTAGTTATAGCTTCCCGTAAGTATATCAACCTGTAAGGCTTCGGTATATTAACTGGAGATTTTTAGATATTACCAGAGTATTTAATCCTTTTAGTATATTAACTGAATATCCTTAGGTAAAACCCAGAATATTTAACTTCTTTTCTTTATAATATATTCTATAGCAGATTAAGTATATAAGGTTTCTTATAGCTAATTAGACTACTAAGATATAGGTAAATATTTACTAGTTATTTTACTTCCAGAAAGAAGCTACTACTACTATATTCTAGTAATCTTTCAGCTTTAGATTTAGTATAACCTTAAGGTTCTTTTGGTGGTAAGCTCTTAGCAGCTAGGTAGTTATAGTAAATTCTTATAGGATAGCTAGGTTTTTAGTAGAATATACAGAATTTATTTTAGTAATACGTAGCTATTAAATTACCTAACGTATTATAAATCTTATATATTTAGCCTTTAAGGTTAGGCTACTTTAGCATTAAGCTTTTAGTAATATTATAGCTAGTAATCCTCTTAATAGTAGCCCTCTTATTAATAATACTAAAAACTTCCTTCTGGAAGTTATATAGAATCTTCCAAAGATATTTAGCAGCTAGAGTTATAGCCTTAGGTAGCTAGTTATTAAACTTCTGACGCTATAAATACCTCTATATTTAAGCCTTAAGGTAATACAAAAAGGTAAATATATAGAGCCTAGATATCCCTAATTTAATAATTCCTAGGAATCTGTAAATTGCCAACTATTTAATATAACACTTTAGTAGTAATTAGCCTTTATATTACAGAATATAAAGTATACTATAGAGATATAACTTTTATAGGGTAAGGTTAATTAATAGGGGGTAAGTAAATACTGTAAAGTTAGCCTTTAAAGAATTTAGTATAATATAACGTAATAAATAAATAATATAGTATACAGTCTGAATGTAGGTTGTTGAAAGGTATAATCTATTTAAACTAGAATGAAACGTTTAAATATATATTAATAGGCTGGTTAGATCTTATATAAGCTAGAATAACTATATAGTAAAATAGATACTATAGCTATTCTTATATATCCCCCCCAGTGGAATAACCACTAGATGAAATTCTATACTTCAACCTCCAAATAGTATATTTAATGAATACAATACTGTAAATAGATATTGAAAATTATTCTTTAAATATTAAAATAAAAGAAATAATATTTTTTAACTAACCTATTATAATTTTTATCTTGAAAATAGTTATTATTAATATTTGGTAGAAGTAACCTATTAGTTTCTTCTATAATTATATAATCTTATTTTTATATATATTATAAACTTTAGCCTTATTTACGCTTACCAAGCTTTCTTATTTTTTAACTAATAATCTTAATTATTATTATACTTATTAGCTGTAAGTATTACTATTATGGAAATTATATATTATTTTAATTATTTATTTTAGTTATTGCTTATATTTAACTTTTCGGCTGAATTTATATATAATATTATTTCTAATATTAATAGTGGTATTCTATTATATCTTAATTTAGATACTATAGTTTTTAATTACCCTGTTTCTATTTTTGCTTATTATATTCCTCTATTCATAGAGATACTTTTTAACTTTAAACTTAAGTTCTTTTAATAAATAGAACTTAATTTTATAATAGATACTATTTATTACTTTTATTGTATCAGTTGAATATAGTAGTTTAACGTCTGGCTGGCTCTTACTATTTTAGTAAATACAGTAAGTTTAAATTCTGCGACAGGTAACCGCAACTAGCAGTTAACATACCTTCCTATTACGAAACCAAATGTAGTATTAGTTAGTACCACCTAGTAATAGATATTACTAACTAGTAACTATTAGTATCTAGTATTAAGTAATACTAGCTAGTATTACATAATAACTAATTATAATTCTTACAAAAGTAACTATAATAAATAAATTTATATTTTCTTTTTATCTCTTTCTATTTATCAGCTATTATATTAACTAACTATACTTACCACTTGAGGTTTCCTCTATTTAAATAGTTTCTCAGCTTCAGCTTATCTATAGGGTTTATAAAGTAAAAGCTAACTGTTAGGTGCACTTACCTAAATAGGACCCTGAGAGGTATGTGATTTAGCAACAGATCAGAGTCCTTTAATATAACCACATTATGTTTATTACTTCCTTATTTCCAATAATATATATGGAACTTAAGAATCTATTTATTATTTTCTTAAGGAAATATATTATATCCAGTAACTATTTAGTTTATTTATTTATTTAACTAATACTAACTGTTTATTTATTATAGATACAATAGTAAACGTTTTTATTAAATTTACTAATTTTATTAGAATTTATTTTATTTATATATTTTAAAAGTAAATTAGTAATATAAAGTATTTATATTTTTTTAAAATGTATTTTACTATTAAGTAGTAATCTGAAATTAAGGTTCTCTAATTAAAAGTTTTTATTAAAGTTTATCTTTCTAAGTCTTCTAGTTTCTAAGAATTCTTACCTAATTTTTCTATATTTAAGTTACCTAATATACTTAAGTTTAATAGTATTAAGAATATTATTATCTAGAAGTTAGCTACTTTACTTAAGAAGTTAGCTATTTCTACTATTATGAAGTATTACTATAGTTATCTTAACAAAGTATAAGTTATTATCCCTCCTGCTCATAATAAGAAAGATAATCTTATAAATATTCTATTAGTTAAGAATAAGAATAAGAAGTTTAAATTTATGAAAAAGAATATTAATAAGGTAATTAAATGACCTAAAGAAGAGAAAAAAGATAAAGTTAAAGAGGTTATTAAATACTTTAAGAAATATCACAAAAATATATTAGTATTTATAAGAAAGTCTACTTATATTAAAAATTAAGAAGTATTTTTTAAAATTAAGAATTTAAAATACTAACTTAAAAATATATAATGTTAAGTAGCTAACTTTAATAAGTTTACTACTTTTAAGAAATCTATATTTATTAAGAAAAGTAAGTTAAAAATGAAGACTTTAGAGGAATATAAAAGTTACTTAGTTAAAAATAAGAAAATTAGAGTAATTTAGCCTCTCTAAACTATTATCTATATTATTTATATTTTAAGGTTTATAATTAATTATAGCCCCTATCTCTACTTTATTAAAGTTAGGAATAATAATATACCTCCTAAATATTATTACTAGTATATAAATAGATTCCAAAAAGCTTATATCTCTATATTTTAAAAGATCTATAATATATTTAAATACTATATTAAAGTTATTAGATTAGTTGTATTGAAGGTTTCTGACTATTTAAATCACATGCCTCTCGGGGTCCCATTTAGGTAGTTACACGGTACACCCGACAGTTGGCTCTTGCCTCATAAACCCTGTAGATAGTGCTGGTGCTGAGGAACCGTTTAAACGGAGGAAACCTCAGGCAGCAATACGCGGTTGGTTAATATGATGGCTGACAAATGCGGAAGGTATATAGGGAAGGTACAGGCCCACATCCGTCGCAGTTACTCTTTAAAGGATCGCTATGGAGGTCACGTGATATATGCTTCCAGCTGGTACACCTGTCACCAGCCGTCAACAGTCGCCAGCTGTTAACAGTTGCCAGCCGTTAACAGTCGCCAGCTATTAACAGCTATTAGCAGGTGCCGCCAGCTGGTTGCAGTTGCCACGCTTGGTTTCACAACCGGAAGGTACGTTATGACCACCGGTCGCAGTTGCCTGTCGCAGGATTCGAACCTACTGCACTTGCTAAAACGGTAAGAGCCAGCCAGACGTTAAACCACTACGTCAAACGGGTTTAAAGTTATTAGATATTTAATAGTAATTCTGTAAGTAGTTTATTATAAATTACTAATCTAAAGCTAAATTTTAATAGATAAAAAGTAAGAAACTTAGTAATATAAAGATTATAATGTAACTTAAGTTATATTTAAACTAATAGAAAGAATTTAAATTAACTTTTATTAAGAATAAAAGTATTTCTGGTTCTAGTATTTAAATACTAGTTACTTTAAAGAATATTATTACTGAAATACTATTAGTCTTACTACCTATTTAACCTTCTATTATTATCTAGATCTCTAGCTTAATTGTAAGTATAATTAGATTACCTTTTAGCTAAAACTTTATCTTTCAGCTGATTACTAGTAGCTTTAGAGATTATTATAGTAATTTAACTTTTAGTTTTATTAGCTACTCTTCCACTTTAAGCTAGGGCTACTAGACTCTAATTTTAGTTTCAGTAAAGTTTAATATATTTATAATATCTCCTTAATTCAATTTCTATATATTAGTGGCTGCAGCTTAGACTTGATTCTAAAGTAATAAGTTTAAATAATCTATTTTAAATTAAATATAAATTTCACTAGAGATTTTTATCCCCCGTGAGAAAATTAATAAATTCCGCCAGCTACTTATATTCTATATTAATATTACTAAAATCTTCCTTTAAGTATTAAGGTTTTATTTATTATTATTTAAGTTCTAGCTTCCAGGGAATTAGGTAGCCTAATTTAGATAGTTTCAATAATATTAAGTAAAGATCTATTAGATTAAGAAATACTTTAAATTATTTAAACTTTACTTAAGCTAAGTCTTTCATATATCTATCTACTAATATTATATCTATACGTATATAAATAATCTTTAAACTTTCTTTTAAGTATTTTAAGTATAATTATATTTATTAAATATCTATATATTAAAGCTTAGTAGATAGATATTTACTATTTAAAACTATTAGTCTAATAGTTTAGTGGTAATTATAATAGACTATCTAAATATCTCTCAAATTTAACTTTATATCTTAAAATAGTCTCTTTAAAGCTATAGTCTCTTTTAAAATATATTTAAAACTAAGAAGCTTTACCTTAGTGGTTAATATTATAATAATATTTTATTAAGTAACCTTCTATTATATTAGTTTTCTAAATAGAGTAATAATATAGTTATAACTTAATCTTAAAGTATCTTTATTATCTATAAAAGAAGCGTCTCTGGTAATTAAAAATATCTAAAATATTTTATCTATATTTCCTAAGTTTTTAAACTAAAGTACTAGGAATTCTATTTTATAGAGATACTAAATTATATAGTCTATAGTATCTTAGTATACTTAAGAAGAATTTATAAGGTATTTTAATAGGAGAAAGTAGATATATAAGATATTTAGTTATATTATAATTAATATATAAAGAGTTAAACTAACCTTAGTCTAATATATATCAATTTCTTTTAATATTACTTAACTTAGATTTATAATAAAAATAGTATTAAAAGTAATATTATTAATATTAATTTATACTTAAAATTGAAATATTCAGTAGTTTTAGTAATATATATATTATAAACTAAGTAAATCTTCTAACACTTATAATCTCTAACTATTTAAACGTCCAGAAAATATTCTACTAAACCTTATTCCTTAAGCTTATAGACTTACTTTATACTATTAATAATCTTAAATACTTCCTTTTCAGCCGCCTTATAGTATAAAAAATATTATCTATATAAAAGAGAATAAAGATAGTTAAACTTTAGTTTTTAAATAGATAAGGTTTCTCTAGATAAGAAATAAATTCCAGAGACTTCAGTATAATGCAGAAAGCCTTATATTACAGAAGAAATATATCTTAAAGCCTATAAAAAGCTTATTTAAGCTTTATATACCTTTCTGTAACCTTAAATCTATCTGGTAGTTTTACTATAATTAGAAGTTTATTTAGATTCCTTACAGTATTAAATATTATTAAACTAAAAAATTTTAAAGTTAAATTATACTGTAATTACTATAGCCACTCAAAAAGTTTAAGTAGCTAATATTACTATATATATAGTTTATAGTAGATTAACTGGTTATATATTTCTATATACATAAATTCTCACCTTATATTATTTTAATAAACTATTCGTATCTATCTTATAGGTAAAAACCTACTTTAAAAATAGAGGCGTTGATTTTACATTTTAGTAATCTATTTCTCACTAGATATCCTTTTCCTTTAACTTTATAATTTCAGCTTTTACTATTTTAATAAAGAATATTTAGAAGAATTCTAGTAAGTTAGTAATATTCTTCTATATCTTAGGAGATACTACTAATTAGTTAAGATATATTTAAATCTATAGAGTAAGATTTTCTTTTTTGAGGCTATATTTTAAATAATAAGGAAAACTATTAAAAGGCTGAAATTATTACTATTAAGTTTCTACTACTAATTGGGTAGATAGATACTTGCAAAATTATTCTATTTACACTCTATAAGATATAAAATACTACTATTATATTCTTTCAAGAGTATTATATAGTTATTAATATTAATTTCAGACCTAAGTTACTATTATTATCTACTTCTATATTATTAGCTTAACTTCTAGGTCATTAAAATTTCAGAATTCTAAAGTTAAAAGTTATATTTTAGTTTACCTTAAGTTAGCTAAACTGGAATTCTAATATAATTACCTTCAGCCTCCTAATTTAAAGTAAGTTTACCCTTTTAGCTAGCTAAATTCTATACTTTAAGTACACTGTTTAGTTCTCTAGTTATTAGTATATTTTCGAAATTCTAATATTTATATTAATTCTGTTAGTTTAGAGGTTAGTTGAGATATTATTAAATGTCTTTTACTAGTCTTTAAAGTTAAGCTTAAGTTTAACCTAATATCTTAAGTTACCTCTAATACTACTGAAACTACTAATAGAAGAAAGAATTCTTTATTTAGTATTTTCTCTAGTTTAAACTTTCTAAATATCTTAAGAATAGGAATTTCTTCCTTCTTAGTAATTAACTTAACTAGGAATTTTGCAACCTCTCTAATAAGTATTTTATATAAATCTTATTTTAAGTAAAGTTTTTTCTTATTAAATCTAATATTCTGGATAATAATAACTTTATAAAGATAGGAAATCCAGATTCTATAGAAAGTATATATATTTAGAATTTGTTCCACTAAGTATTTAATATATTCTTTTAGTTCAACCTTAATAAACTTTTTTGAAATATCTTATTTATAATATTTCTTAAGTAAATATATATAATACTTATAAATATAAATTTATTCTTAATAGAAATATAAATTTTAATATAAACTTAAAGTATATTCCGAAACTTACAAATGAAAATACTATCTAAACTAAGCTTCCTTAATCTTATATAGTAACTTCTAGTTATTTTAAGTCTTTAGAGTTATATTATATAATATTACTGCTACTTAAATTACTTTAACCTATAGTTTAAATAATAGTTCTATAACTTCTTATATCTTAATATTTTAGATAATAAGTCTTTTTTCTATATACTTACTTACTCTAACTAGTTCTTTTATATATAATAGAAATAGCTTAAGATTAATATCTTCCTTTTTTTTCTAAGTTTAATAATCTATTTCTCTATTAACTACTATTATAGCTTACTTAATATTCTGGCAAAGTTTATAAATTAAGAGATCTCTCTGGCGTTTAATTTATATTTTAAATATTATAATTACTTACCAAACTCAATTATAGATTTTATTTATTAAAGTAAATATCAAAAGTAAACCTAAGAATATATCCTTAATAATAAGTATCTAGAAATTACCTATATATATCCTAGGAAAGTTAAATAAATTCCAGAAGATTCTATAAGATAGGTAAACTAAATATAATTTAGATAATTATCTAGAAATAACTCATCAAGAATAAGCTTCTATATAGTATAAATGATCTAATTACCTTAAGCTTATAATTTTCACTCCCTAAATATTAAGAACTAAATATTTAAGAATATTAAAACTAAGGTAATTTATATAAAAATACTAAGTTAGAATATTATTAAATCTATTATTCAGTAGAGATACTAAAGATTAAAGTTATAATAGTAAAATATAAAGTAACTTTCAGATTATATCAGAAATACTTAAATAGACTATTAAGTAATTAGAAAGTAGTTTATATTTAACAAAAGTAAGATTATACTTTCTAAGTAACTATCTTATTTTAATAAAGTAGTTAAGTAGCCTATATATAAATATATAGTTAAGTTCTATATATTAGATTGAAGTTTTCTTAAGAAGTAAAACCTCAGAAATAATATTAATATAAAAATCTTTAATATAGATAATATAATCTAATGTTAAATTAAATATATTCTTTCCCTTTAGATTATTAAGAATATTCTAAATTATATACTTACCTTATCTTATAATTAGAAATTTAACTAACCTACACTAAACTATATCTATCTTCTAGCTTAACTTACAAAATCTCTCTTTAAATAATATTATAAAGTTAGTAATATAAATTACTTTATAACTATTAAAAATTATACTTACTGAAAGTAAGTAAGGTTTTTAAGTAATAGAAAAAGCATCTAAAGATCTATTAGTATATAACTATTTAAAATAAGCGGAATTAATACTAATATATATTACGTTTAAGAGATACTAACTACCTTTACTAAATTTACTGCCTAAGGAAGTTACTTTAGCTTTAAAATTATCTAAAAATAGCTTTTTAACTTTAGCTATATAACCTTTATTATTAAGTTATCCTTTTTTAACTAGCTTCTAGCAGAATCTATACAGTTTAAAGTTATTAATTTTACTAATTACTATATTTTAAGTAGTAAGTAATATAGAAATATTTAGAAATAAACTGCAAGCACTAATAATAGTATACTTAATATATTTATAATCCTTAGGTAAATATAAATAGTACCTCTAGTTATATAAATATTTTCGTTTTAATTAAATTATATTATCTAATCTTTCTGTAAGTATAGCTAAAATAAGTGGCATTTTAGCTTAGCGTTTAGCTAAACCTTTATTAATATACGTTAGAAAGATGAAAATCTCTCTATATAAGTTTAAATAAATAATTAATAAATTAAGAATCTCATTCTTAATTACCTTCTAGTAATATCTAGAAGCCTAACTGGATATAATATAGTAGCTAAATACTTAAAGCTACTTTTTAACTATAAGTATATTCTTAATCTTAGGGATATTAAATATAACCACTTAAAAGTAAATTACATACCACTTATTATATTAAGCTAAAGCTGAAATATTTAAATTAGCCTTTTCCAGAATTTTATTATATTCTACCTAGACTTTCTATTATATAACTAACTTATTCTAAATATATTAATATTTTAAAACTTTAAGGAATACTTAAAGAAATATATTTCTATTATTAAGAAGCTTTATTTAAGCTGGTATAAGGAGATTATTATTAACAGTTATATTTATCTATACCTAAATTATAGTATAGTATTTCTTAATATTCTTATAATTATATTTGCAAACTACTTAAAGCTTAAAATCTATACAATAGCAGTTAAAAATACTTATAGTTTTAACTATATATAAATCTAAGTTCTTACTTTATTAAGTAGTATTTTCTATAGATAGCTAAATATTAAATTTCAGTAAATTAAGTAATTTTATAATATTAATAGTTAGTTTCATATCTGGATTAAGATATTTCCAAATATCTCAGCTGGTTGCAAAAAATTGA
Organism: Colletotrichum lindemuthianum; assembly: GCA_001693025.2. Taxonomy (NCBI): domain Eukaryota; kingdom Fungi; phylum Ascomycota; class Sordariomycetes; order Glomerellales; family Glomerellaceae; genus Colletotrichum; species Colletotrichum lindemuthianum. The sequence goes on from MASP02000584.1 coordinate 49,357, forward strand.
AGAATAATATACTACCAGTTAAAATTAGTATTATTAGATAGCTTAATCTTAATATTAAGGTTACTGGCAGTTAAGAATATCATATTAAAATAGTTATAAATAGATCTTAAAAGATATTTATTTCTTTATACTAAAACGATTAATAGACATTTAGGGGATAATTAAATTAATCTGGGCTTATAACTATAATAAATAAATAGTATAGTATATAGTCTAAAATATAGGTTATTAAAAGGCATAATTTATTTAAACTAGAATGGAATACTTAAATGCATATAAATAAGCTGATTGGGCCTTATATAAGTCAGAATGGCTATACGGCAGAATAGATGCTGTAGCTATTCTTATATATAATAATAACTATACTATAAGGTCTGAAGAATATATGATAGTTTAATTATAGCCTATTAAATCTTTTAGGCCTCAGAGGCTTATAGCTATCATATATAGCTGCCTGAGATTACTATTAGCTGATTCTCGATTTTATATAATATGGCATTCTTATAAAGTAAGCTATATAGGTAACTGGAAAGCCTTAAGTAATTTTAATATTTAGAGGCTAGAGAAGAGGCTGATAATAATATTAGGTTTATTATAAATATACTACTGGATAGATAGTTTACCATAAGCTTTATGAAGGAGAATTACTATTTAAGAAGATATATAAATACTATTATAGTTACTATAGTATTAGCAGCTATATTACTTAAGTTATTAGTAGCTATATTACTTAAGTTACTGGTAACTATATTACTTTCTTTAGCTGCTTATATTATTACGGCTAGTATAGGAATTACTATACACGTACCAGTTAAGGATATATTTTCAGAAGGTATATCTTCAGAGAGTATATTTTCAGAGGCTGTATTCTTGGAGGCTATAATTTAAGATATTATTAAGTTTAATATTGATACTAACGCTAAATAGTTAGTTAGTGTTTATTATAATAAAAGTATTATTAAAATTCCAGTCTTATCTTCTTATAAAGATAAAAGTTAAAAAATTATAAGAGTATAGCTAAAAGCTTAGGTAAGAAAAAGGTAAATAGTAAAAGGTAGGTGTTAGTTTAATCGTTAGAGTAATTGTATACTGTATATAATCTCGTCGTATGGGTGTAAACTGGTGTTCTAGTTATTGGTTATTGTTATTACTACGTTATATAGTGTGTAGCGCCACGTAAGGCTCTAGATCTACAGTATAGTAATTACTTACTAATTGCTACGCTATTTGGCTACGGCTGGCGCTAGATGCTTAGTATCTGTAGCTAGTGGGCCCTAGAGGATATACCGCTATATATATAGTATTACATACGGTTACTATATACCCTATAGTATAATATAACTGACACTAGTAATTTTTCTTTTTATTATATACTCTAATACCTATCTATTTATATAAAAATAGGATCTTTTATAAGAAAAATAGGATCTTTTATAATTTATATTCTTTTACCTAAATAATATCTAAATATAAATTTATTTATTCTATTTAAGTTACCCATCTTTCTATTTAAATAGTTATATAGTTTAAATTAATAAATGTTTTAAGGATGCAGTTTAGAATGCTTTTTATAAAGATATTAGTGATATTATTCTCTCTATTAATTTACTATATTTTCTAAAGCTTACAGTATTTATATAACTACCTTAATACTATAATATTAATTATTAGATATTTCTCTTTAGTAATATTAAGCTTTATAAGGTATTTATAAAGTAAGTATAAGTTAGTATATATAATAGTTAGAATCTGAGGAAGCTTTTAGTACTTAAGGATATTCTTAAGTAATATAGCTATAGTATAAGTAAGGTTTATATTAGTTACTATAATATAGATTTCTAAAGTAAGTATATTTCTAGTAACTTTCTTATTTTTAGTAGAAAAGTAATATATAAGGTTACTATAGAGATTAAACTAACTATTACTAGTTATAGTCTCTTAGCTTAAGATTATTATAAATTCTAGTTAAGATAAAAGATTAGTATTATTAGTAAATAAGCTATTAATAAAAATATAAAGGTATATTTTGGAGAGGTTAAATAATATAAAGTAAAGGTTTTAGTTAAGATACTCTATTTACTACTTAAGTTATTTATTAAGTGTAGCAGTATTATTACTTAAGGATTATTACTTTTATACTGCGTGTGAGAGGTTAAATAGGGTCTCTAGCTAGTATATAGAGGTAAAGTATATATTATATATATATTATTTAATCTATATCTTCTTAAGTACCTTAGGTATAGTATATATATTAATAAAAACTAGCTTTTACCTTTAGTACTTTTAGTATAAGTGGAGGTAATTACTATAGAGTGAAAGAATATCTCTATTAAATATAAGGAATATAGTTTCTGAAAGTATAATCTTAAGCTTTACTTTAAATAAGGTTCTTTTAAGTTTCTTATCCTTTTAGTGAGAGAATACTATATTAGAGAGGCTGAGGGTATTATTAGTTTATATATTAATAAGGCTGAAAGTATTATTTTAGATATATAAGATAAGGAGGTATAGATTCTATATTAAAGTTTTTATTTATAATTTCTCCTTATAGTATATAGAGTAAGTTACCTACTAGTAAGTTTCAGCTTTAGTAAGGCTATAAAGTAACTTCATAATAATTATTATAAAGGTTAGAGAATACTACTTTTTAAAGTATAAAGGTAGTTTAACTATAATATATTTTATAAGTTTTATTTTAGTTTAGATATAGATTTAGGTAATATTATAAAGTTATATTATTATATTTTTATATTTAAGGAGGATTAAAGCTATAGCTAAAATTAACTATTAGTTACTCTACTGGATTATTAGAAATTACGTTAAAATTTCAAATTTACTATAGTTTTTAAAGTTTTAGATTATAAGTTTTGATTTCTTATATATTTTATTAGTATTTTTATTTTTAAGTTTATTTATAATATAAGATTTAAAGTACTTATAGTTTCTGTGGAAGATAATGTTATATTAAATAAGTTTTATAATATTATTATTAATAATATTCTTAATGTCCTTTTTAATTAACTTTTTGAATAGTAAGTTGGATATTATAATTATATTTTTTATGTGGAGGATAAGTGAGAGTGTTAGATTTAATTACTTCTTAGCTATAAAGTATATTATAAAATAAGCTTCTTAGTTAGACTTTAGAGGTAGTAAACTAACTATATATCTGTAAGTTATATAATTTAGAGATTCCAGCTGAATTTAAGATCTATATATTATTTATAATATATTACTAACTACCAGAGGGGGGAGGATATTATTATCTCTTGAGATAGAGGTAGTATAAGATATTAGCTATATATTTAAAACTTTAGAGATAGCTGTAGATAAGATTAAAGTAACTATATAGAATTATAGGTTTCTGTTTACTAGTAGGTTACTTAGAGATTCTTAGTCTAACTGAAGGTTAGTATAAAAAGCTATAAATACTAGCTTTTATGAAGTTATAGCTTTAGCTATATTATTATTAATGTCTTATTTATTACCTTTAAAATACTATTTTATAGCTATTAATTAAAACTTTTGAAAGCTATAAGGTAGCTTGAGAATATAAGTTTTACTATAGGTAGTAATAAGAAAATATGGTTTTTACTAGTTTTTTTTTCTTACTATATATATATAAAAGTCTGGAGCGGAAGGATTATTATATAAGAGATATTAAGATTATTATATATTACTAAAGTGATATTAATAGTTTACTTAATATACTTATAGTAAATCTTCTTTATAACTTTATATATAGTTTAAACTTAAGTAATAATATCTAGAGGGAAAGTTGAATTTTCCGTAAGGTATAAGTATATTTTAAAAATAAGTAGTGTAGGTATAAGGTTATTTAGGTTAGTAGTATTATTAATTACCTTATATACTATTTAAAGGAATATCTTTCAAGTAGTAGTAGGAAGTTTTATATAGTAAATCTTATATATATAGCGGAAGAGTATATAGTAATATTCTACTTTACTAATATTATTATATATTTTAATAAGTATAATATAAACTGTTAATTCTATAGTTTTTACTTTTAATCTGAAGTTTTTAGATTAAAAGGTTATATTTATATTAGTAGTAATAAGATTAGGAGGGTTTTAGTACATCTTAATTTAATATATTTTGAAAGCTTCTTATATTACCTTTACTAATAGGTTAGATAAAAATTAAGTAATATTAAATACTGTAGTAATATTAATAATATAAAGTATATTATAATTGTTAATATAGATAATATTGATAATAATTTTGAAGCTAAAGTTAATATTATTTTAAATAGTAAAATAAAATTGTAAGGAAGCTATATTATATATTTAGTAGTAGTAATAATATCTCTTAATGGTCTTAAGAGTATACTATTTAACTGGATATTTTACTTTAGTGAGGATATTATAGAGGTATATTATAGCTAGATATCTGAAGTAGTAGTAGAGTTTCTATATTTTTATCTCCGTGAGGTATATAGAGGTAATTATTTTCTCTTTATTAAGAAGTATTTATAGATATTTCTATTTTTGAATAATAGGTATAATTCTTTTATTTTAGTAGAGCTTATTATAGATATTATTAAATATAACATTAAGGTAATTTATATCTGTAAGGTAGAGGAGGAAGGATATATTATATAGAATAATATAAAATATAATAAAATTAAGTAGTGTAAGTATATTAATTACTCTAAATATTATCATAGAGGTAGTTTCTCTGAAGTATATTGTAACTAGTTTATTTTACGGAGGTATAAGGATAATAGAGGGAATACCTAACTACTTCAATATAGTAAACTGGAAATATTTAGTAGTTAAGAAGCTAGTAGTATCTAAGTTAGGTAGAATATCTTAAAATATAATATTTAAGTAGTAGTTTTCAAGTATAAAAATATATATAGAGGTAGTAATACTATCTGTAAGTTTACTGTTAATAGTAATATTTTTAGTGAGGATATAAATTATTACCTAATTTTGGAGGATTTAGGTGATTTTACTTCTATCAAAGGTAATAGGTATCTTACTGTAAAATAATATGAAAAATATCTCTAGGGTAGATTCTGTAGAGTAGCCCTCCTTAAGGTTAATACTTATTTAGTATTATATAATAATGTTTTTATTAGTGTTAACTTCTAGTGGAGCCTTAAGGCTATTATTATTAAGGCTATTAATACTTTTATAGTTTATAAGGAAGGTTTAATATACTGCTATAGAGTATACTTCAGGGTTAGTAATTAATTTATATCTATTATATAAGATATACTTTTTTTAAGAGTATACCTTATAGACTAATAACTGGATTTACTATATATATAGTATTTTTAATTAGTATAGCTATATATAGATATTAGACGTAAGTGATAGCTACCTAGAATATAAGGCTATATATATATAGAAGTATAGCTATAATCTTAAAAGTTACCTTAAGGTAAGTTATATATATAGTTAGTCTAAAATTAGTTTCTAGCTACCTTCTAGTAGTTATCTCTATTATTTTATATATATTATACTTTTTAGATTAATAAGATATTACTTATAGAGGATTATAACTAGTTATAGAGATTCTAGAAGATTATTATAGGACTAAAGAGGGCTAATTAGTATTCTAATATACTATAGTATATATTTATAAGCTAGAAGTAGAGAATAGTATTAATTTGGATCTTAATAGAGAAGGTTTTTTAGATATATATAAGTTTTGAGATTAGAAGCTTAAGAGCCTCCTTTTTATTTTTATTAGGGCTTTTAGTAATAATATTTTGAAAGATAGTATTTTGCTAGTTAGAGAGGTAAAGTTGTTAATTCTTATTATTTTTAAAGTAATTCTTAATCTGTTAGGCTATTTTATTTAATATAAGGTTAACATTTAAGTTACTTAAGTAGTTAAAGTAAAACTTAAGAGTGTTATCTTTAAGTATAATTAAAAAGAGTTCTATCTATATATACTATAGGATACTAAGCTTGAAGTAGTAATTATGAAAAATATAGATTTTTAACTTAAGAGTATTATAGAGGCTTTTATTATATTTTATATTTTTATTATATAATTTTGTGAGGTCTATAGTATATTTAATAGATATATTATTAAAAGGGGTAGTAGTTGTGATATATAAGGGGTGTTCTTAATATTTAGGTTAGTTTTAGCTGTAACTTTAGTGGTTTTCTTATTATTAGAGAGACTTTGATATAGTTAAATAGGAGGCTAGTAAGGTTAATAGTTATAATAGAGATTTCTCGTCTGAAGCTATATATATATAAGCTAGTTAGTTTAGTAGTAAGTATCTCTTTTTAACTGCCTATAGTAAGAGTATTACTAGTATAATATTTTTAATTTTTAGTTAGATATTATAAAGAGGTAGTATAAAATCTAACTTTACTATTATAAGGTTATTAAGTTACTTAGGATACTTCTTAAAGTTACTTCTTAGGATATTATAATATTTATTAATATTATTAATTTCCTTAAGGATCTACAGTTTAAACTCCTCTTACTAAGTAATTAAGTATAAAACTATAAAAACTTACTTATGATTTATATTTATCTTAATTCTATATACTATAAGGTAGTTTCTAAAGTAGTAGACCATATTAATATTAGCTTATTACTATATTTTAATAGGTTACTACTTAAAGTTACTTTTAAAGATCTGAAAAAGCTTTAGGCTATAGATCCCTAAGTATTTATAGAGAGCTACTTAGTATACTATATAGATAGAGATAGTTATAGAGTTTTCAGCTATAATATTCTTATAGTTGATATTAAGGATTTAGCTAAAGAGCGTTAGATTAAGGTATAAATAAAGTTTTATAGGTATAGAGATACTTAATAATACTACTATTATAGGTATAAGGATACTTTAGGTAGGCATCTTACCTATAGGGGTTAATTTAGATATTATTATAAAGGTAAGAGAGGTGTAGAGTAAGGGAAGATTATTAATTTAGCTGGACTTATATAGAGAGAGGTAGAGGAAGAGTTTTCAAGAAGCTACGTAGGTTTCTTAAGGTATTAAGGCTAGAGATACTATAAATCTCTAGTACTAAAAAGTCTAGTAATAGCTTAAAGGGGTTTATTATATTTACTGAATATACTCCAGTTAGTAAATATAGAGAGTATAATAATAATCAACTTCTCTGTAACTTTATAGAGTAAAAGTTAGTATACTTTTCAGGAATACCTATTAATCTAAAAGATATTTAAGTAATAATAACTACTATAATCTTTTTGCTTTATATAAACCTTAGGTATAGGGTTTTGCAATTACTTATTCTTATATAATAGGCTTCACTAATCTGCAGTATAGTAGTATAATAGTTAGGTTAACTACTAATTAATATTAGTTTAATTATCAGGGTAATTGCATACTATACGTAATCTTATTATACGGATGTAAACTAGTGTTCTGGTTATTAGTTATTATTATTACTATATTACGTAGCGTGTGGCACTACGTAAGGCTCTAGATCTACAGCGTGGCAATTGCTTACTAATTGCCACGCTATTCGGCTACGGCTGGCGCCGGGTGCCTGGCACCCGTAGCTAGTAGGCCCTGGAGAGTATGCCGCTACGTACGTAGTATTACGTACGGTTACCGCATACCCTACAGCATAGCGTAACTAACAGTAGGTTTCCATAAGTTATAAGATTTCAACTTAGTAGGCTAACTAGTAGTAGCTATAAGAGGATTTTATTCTATAGAAGCTCTGTAATCCTAAGCCTCCGTTAATTAAATCATTCTAGCTATTCCGGCTCTCTATATAGGCTATAAGGTCCATATTCTTATAAATAACTAAGACTTTGGATATTATCTAGCCTTATAAAAAGTATTTATATTTATATAAATAATATTTATAGATAGGTTAATAGCTTACCCTCTATTATAATTATTAGAAGATATATTACTCTCTAAAGTATAACTTCAGCCCTCATACCTCCACTAACTACTATAGCTAACCTTAAGTTACTTTAATATTAAATGCCTTATAGTTATAATATCTAGTATACTTACTTTATATAAATCTTTTTGCAGATATAAATAACTAATACCTTCTTCTATATTAACTTTACGCTCCTATCTCCTTATACTCTTAAGAATCTACCTTATATATAATATTAATATATTAAGAGATTTAATTACTGCTTATTATAGCTTCTCAATTTAAATACTTATTATAAACTTAATATCTATAATCTTAATATCTTTACTATATTCTATCTATCTCTTAGATATAACTTTATATTTCTAATATACAGGTTCTGTAAGTTTAATCGTTAGGGTTATTACATACTATATTCAATCTCATTATACGGATGCAAACTGGTATTCTAGTTTTCGGTTATTATTATTACTACGTTATATAGAGTATAGTATTATATAAGACTCTAGATCTATAGTATAGTAATTACTTACTAATTACTATATTCTTAAAATACAGCTGACGCTAGATACTAGATATTTATAGCTAATAGGCTATAGAGTATATACTACTATATATATAGTAGTATATATAGTTACTATATATTCTATAGTATAATATAACTAATACTAGTAACTTTTCTTTTTACTATATACTCTAGTATCTATCTATTTATATAAGAAATAATACTTTTTGCAATTTATATTCTTTTACCTAAATAATATCTAAATATCTATTTATCTAATTTACTTAAGTTATTTATTCCTCTATTTAAATAATTATATAGTTTAAATTAATATATCTCTTAAGAATATAGTTTAAAATACCTTTTATAAAGATATTAGTAATATTAATATCTCCGTTAATTTACTATATCTTATGAAGTTTACAGTATTTATATAACTATCTTAATACTATAATATTAATTCTTAAATACTTCTCTTTAGTAATACTAAGCTTTAGAACGTATTTATAAAGTAAGTATAAGTTAGTAAATATAATAATTAGAATCTAAGGAAGCTTTTAGTATTTAAGAGTATTCTTAAGTAATATAGCTATAATATAGATAGAATTTACATTAGTTAGTATAATATAAATTACTAAAGTATATATACTTCTGCTAACTTTTTTACCTTTAGTAAATAAGTAATATATAAGATTACTATAGGAATTAAAATAGCTATTACCAGTTATAGTCTTTTAGTCTAGAATTATTATAACGTTTAGTTAAAATAAGAGGTTAGTATTATTAGCAGAAAGGCTATTAACGAAAATATAAAGATATACTTTTAGAGAGGGTAAGTAATATAAAGTTAAAACTTTACTTAAAATACTTTACTTACTATTTAAGTAATTTATTAAGTGATACTATTACTTAAAGATTATTACTTTTATATTATATATAAAAGGTTAAATAAAGCCTCCAGCTGGCATATAGAAGCAAGATACACTCCATATATATATTATTGAATATATACTTTTTTAAGTATCTTAGGCGTAATATATATATTAATAAGAAGTAGCTTTTATCTTTAGTATTTCCAGTGTAAGTAGAGGTAGTTACTATAAAGTGATAGGATACCTCTATTCAATATTGTTAGAATTATTTCAATATCTAGGAATATTAAGAATACTTTATCTCTATTTATTCTCACGGGATTTATAGATAATATACTAATATTCTTATATGAATAAATTGTATAGGAAACGCTTTTTAGATATATATAATTTCTATCTTTTACCCTGCAGTAGTTTATAAGTAAAAGTAATAACTATATAAAGAGTTTACTGGTTTACTTCAGATTATTTATGCTGTAACGTATATGCTGCAGTTTCAGTACTCTGTACGCTTCAATAGATACTATAGCGTACGCTAAGCTATAGTCTATACGCTATAGATATAGCGCCCTATACGCTGTAATAGGTACTATAGCGTATATTACACTATAGCCTGTACGCTGTAGTTATAAAGCCTTATACGCTGTAGTTATAGTGGCCTATACGCTGTAGCTACAGTCGGAGGTCCGCCGGAGGTCCACCGGTGATTCTCTACTGCAGCAGCCGAAGGTTTGGAATAACCCTTCTATAAAGAACCTTCTGTATCTCTATAAATAACAGTCAGATTTTATTAACAATACTATTAATATAATTACCGAGAATATTTCTATTTTACTATTATTATTATAATTCTTTTCACAAAGTCTTTACGTTAAGAAACTACTTTTATCTAATAATATTTCTGCTGAAATATAGATTATCTACTATGTGTGTTTTCCTACCTATTCTAATAGGTCATAAGTCTAGCTCTTCTTAACCTGAAGGTTCTTTTTTTATTACTTTAAGATTATTCTTTATATTTATATAATAATAGCAAAATTCTATAGAAATCCCTATCTTTATTTAATTTTACAAACAACTAACTATGTTAAGGTTTATTTTAACTCCGAACTTCAAACGACTTTTATAAGGAAGAAAAGAATATAAGTTAAGTTTATTTAACTTAGAAGATAAGGAAATATATTAAGATTTAGATCTCTGATTTTTAGATTTACTTTTTAAGTTATATCTTTATCTTAAAACAGAAAAAGAGGATTTAGATCTCTGGTGTTTAGTTTATTCTATAAATTATATCTTTACTTTTTTAAGAATCTAGATCTCTGATTCTTGGTTAATTCTATAAACTCTATCTCTATCGTTTCAGAAAACACTATACGTTTTATATTATACTATAAAACCTTACTATTTTATATACCTTTGTCCTTAAGATGCTTATTTATATTTTAGTAGTTTATTCTACCTAATTAATTATGGGTGATATTAGAGAGATTACTGTTCCCAAGTTCGTAGAAGGTAGTAATTATAAGGTCTGGTCTATTTATATTAAAGCTTTAATTATAAGTAAAGATATTTATACAGATATAAACTCTTCTATTACTTTACTTAATAAAGATAAATATAAAAAAGCTTTAGTTATATATAACTATACTGTGGAGATAGCCCTTTTAAAGTAGTCAAAGATAATAAAGGTATTTTTCAAATATTTAAATATTTAAAATAACTTTATAAGCCCTTGGGATCTACTAATACATTCTTAACTTATAAAGAGTTTCTTAATACTATTTTAAGTAATTTTAGTAGTGTGAAAGAATTTCTGAATAAGATAAAGGAATTATTAAAGAATCTATTCTATAATAGGTTAGAGTAATCTAAATAGATCATTATAGCTTATATCTTAAATAGCCTACATTCGAATTATAAAGATTTTATTATTTCTGTAACTTACAGTCTTAGGTTTAATAAAGAAGCCTATACTCTAGACTCTATATTTTCTAATTTATTAGATAAATCTAGAAGAAAGAATATTGATAATTCAGTTGATTATACTACTTAGAAAAAGAGGAATGTCAATATTACTGAAAAGGCTATATTAAAAACAAAAAGGAATCTTTTGCAAACATTGCAAGAAGAATAATTATACTAAAGAAAATTGCATCTACCTTCATCCGGCAAAGGAATTTATTTCCAAATATATGGATATTAATATTATTTCTGAAGAAGAAGATTAACTTTTTGAAGACGTAAGAATAATCCAAAAATCTCCGGAAAACAAAATAATAATATCAAAACTGTAGGTCCTTTAATAGATTAACAAATTTCTGGAATTTCTAGTAATAAGGTTAAAAATAAAAGTTATAAAAACATTAGTTTTAACCTAGATACTGCGGCTATAATTTAGATAGTAAAACATAAATCTATTTTATTTATTATAAAACCAGTTATAAAATAGATTAAGTGGGGAATTGCTATATATTTTATAGTGAGAATTATAGGAGATTTTAAAACATCTCTAAATAACTATGCTTTTATATTAAAAGAAGCATATTATATTCCAGAATTAGAAGTTAACTTACTTTCTCAAGTAAGGCTTAACTTGATAGGTATTACATTAATATTTTAGAAAAAGCCTATACTTTATAATATGTAGAATCATACTACTTTATTAGTAGAATATAAAAGAAATAACTTATATGAAGTTTATATTTCTATTTTATAAAAGAATATTATTCTCTCTACTACTATATTAGCATATATTTAGGTTTTATATAACCATTTAGGTTTTACTAATATAAAAACTATAAATAGTTTGAAAGATAATGTATTAAATTTATCTTATAATAAAAATAAGATAGATACTCTTTCTGCTTATAAAGCTTATCTTTAAGGAACCTATACTAATAATATTAATAGAATAAATAAAACAGAAACTTAGAAACTCTAATATATAGATTATATTAATTCAGCTTTATATAAATTTATAACTTCAATAACGTAGAAAAGATATAATAGGTCTATTCTATTTATAGATAAATCTACGAGCTTTACTTGGGGATTCTTATTAAAATTGAAATCTACTAAAGAAGTTTCAAAAGTCTTTCTCAAATATAAAGAGTTAGTAAATAATACTAATAATAAACCAAAAATAAAAGAATTTAATATAAACGGTGATAATAAATTCACTAATTAAACAATAAGAGATATTTATTTTTATTCTGGTATTATTTAAAATATTGAACTGCTATTTAGTTATGCACCTAATAGCTTAGTTGAAAGAATAATAAGAACTATAGTAAATAAAATTAGAACTTTAATTTATTATTTAAATTTACCTTATTATGTATGGGGGGACACTTTAATAGCTTCTATTTATATATATAATAGAACTCCCTATAGTTTTAGAAACGTTAAAACTCCCTATAAGTTGAAAAATAAACCAAAGCCTAATATAAATAATATTAAGATTTGGGGAAGTCTTTATTGTTATAAAAACAAAGATCCTAATACTAAAGAATTAGATATAAAAGCTTATAAAGAAGCTATTATAGCTTACGGAAATAATACTTATATAATTTGGAATCTTAAGAAAAGAAGATCTATTTAGTTAAGACATATATAAACCTTGGAAGATAATATTTATACTTCAGAAAAGAAATTACCTTTATCTATTAATTTAGAAACAAATTCTGATATTAATAGGTTTAGCTAACCAAGTAGTAATCTTAATTTATATTTAGATAATTGTATTTCTTCTTATATAAATCTAAATACTGAAAATAATAATAGTGTTCTAATAAATCTAAAGAGTAAAGCTTAGAAAATAACAGAAATAAATTCAGAAGTAAATCCATAAAGTATAACTACTGGTTTATCTGAAAGAAATAAAGTATTAGATATAAATACAGAAACTAATAATAATATTTAGGGAAAGTCCAACCTATGTATTAATTAACCTACTTTAATAGATAAAGCTAAAAAGAACCATAGAAACTATAAAGAGAGTATTCTCTTTACTATTTCAGATTATTCCAGTTTGAATAAATCTAAAACGTTATGTAAAAATACTGATAAAAGTAATAAAGCTTCTTATATTTTATTAGTAAATAAGGTTAAAGACCCTACGTCTTTTATTCAAGTATTTATATTAGCTGAATATAGAAATTAGATTCTAGCTATAATAAAAGAAATAGAATAAATAAAAGCTATAAATAGTTGGAAGATTATATCTTTATCTGCTATTAATATAAAATATATTAATATACTGGGTAGTAGATATATGTATAAATTAAAACTAAGTAATATAATGAACTAAACTATATATAAAGCTAAATATATAGCTTAAGGCTATAATTAATATTCAGATATCAATTATTTAGAATATTAATTATTCAGGTACCTTTAGTACTACCTATAGGCCCGAAAGTTGGAGATATATTATTATTCTATCTATTCATTTAGATTATGTTTTAAGTTAATATAATGTAACTATAGCGTTTATATACACTAACGTCGATAGACTTATATATATTTATCTACTAACTGGTTATTACTTTAATATAAAGAATAACTCTCTGGAATTTATTTTAAATATTTAGTTACTTTTGCTTTATATCTATAGTGGTATCTAAGTTCTTTACCCTATATATAGCTCTAACCGTAAAGTTTACCTAGTAACAATATTTATACTAATACTAGCTTATAATTAGTTTAAATAGTAATAAAGTTACCTATTATTATAGATAGTTATATTCCTAGTTATAATATTTAACTTTATAGTGGAGAACGACCTTATAATAATAATCTATATAATAAAAACCTTAGTAAGATTAGAACTTAATATATATAGCTAAAAGTAACTGTTAAGATTATAAGGTTAAGAACTTTTATAAACCTCTTAAAGATAAAATAAAATAAAAGACCTGCGAGGGCTAAGTGTTCTATAATCTATCGCTCTTCCATATCCTTTACGATAGAACCGGAATTCCACTTAAATCCATGCGGCCACCCGCAACTAGGGCTTTATTTCAAATATAAATACAAATACATATAAAAATAATAAAAACTGTATCTTTATCTGTCTGTTAAATAAGATTTTATATAGTTTAAAATAGAGTTCTAGACTTTAGTATAATTACTTGAAGAATATTCTTCATTTAATAGGATTCATTATTTCTTCTTATAATAAACCTATTTCTATACTAAATAATAATACCTACATAGCTATTTTCGCTTCTTATATAGATAATATGTTACTAGCAGCAAATAACCAAAACAATAGCTAATTATATCTATAACTTTTTAAAGAATAAAATAAATATACAGAACTTAAGAGAACCTTCTACCTTCCTCAGTTATAATTTATCTATAAACTAAAAGGAAAAAACAGTAACTATTAACCAAAAGAAATATACTGAAAGAATAATTAAGAAATACAATAAGAAAGCTGTTTATAAATTTAAAACTTCTATAGATAATAATCTTAAATTACTTTCTAATAAAGAAAAAGCTTCCAAAACTGAAATATTGGATTTTCAAAACGAAATAGAAACTTTATTATATTTAGCTTTAAACAAAAAGCTTAATATTAGTTTTGCAGTAACAGCTTATTTAGGATTTCCCTATAATCTAAATAAAGAATATTTTATGGCCCTTAACTATATGTAGGATTATTGAAATAATGATAAAGAATAAAGATTTACTTATAACTATAAAGATATATCTTATATTAAAATACTATAGAATATACTAATTTAAACTAAATAAGAGACCTAAATAATAGAAAATCTACTTCTGCTTATATTTTCTATTTAGGCAGAATAGTAATATTATAAGGTATTCTATTATAAAACTAAGCATAGTAGCTTTATCTACTTATAAAGCAGAATATACAGCCTTATTAGACACCTAAAAAGAAGCTAAATATTTATTGTATAACTATAAGTTTATAAATGTAAGATTAAGCTTATTAAAGATTGAGAAACCGAAGATTTTCATAGATAATAAAGTAGCTGAGAAGCTAGCTGAAAATCCTGAATTTTATAAAAAAGCAGAATAAATTAATATAAGATTTTACTTTATAATAGATCTTCTAAGAGATAAAAAGATATTTCTATTTCATATAAATACAGAAGGTAATATTGCAGATATTCTACCTTAGCCTTTAGGTTCAGTTAAACTTAAGCATATTTTATTTAAGAGTTCAGACTAAAGTTTTTCCTTTTTACCTTTATGGTTTTAGGTTTTCTAACTTATTTCTCTCTTTTTAACTTATTATTAAGTTTCTAGAGTTTTTATACTATAACTTGGCTATATACTAGTAATATACCCTGTGCGGGGATGTTAGATTTATTTTAATATCTGAGAATATTAAGAATACTTTACCTCTATTTATTCTTAAAGAATTTATAAATAATATACTAATATTCTTATATAAATAAATTGTATAGAAAACGCTCTTTAGATATATATCGTTTTTATCTTTTTACTTTCAGTAGTTTATAATAAATATAATAACTATATAAAGAGCTTACTGGTTTACTTTAGATTATTTATGCTGTAATACATATAGTGCAGTTATAGTGTTCTATATACTGTAATAGATACTATAGTATATACTAAGCTATAGCCTATTTACTGCAGTTATAGTATTCTATATGCTATAATAGGTACTATAGTATATATTACGCTATAGTCTATACGCTATAGTTATAGAGATCTATATGCTGTAGTTACAGTAGCCTATATACTATAGCTACAGCCGGAGGTCTGCCGGAGGTCTGCCGGAGGTCTGCCGGAGGTCTGCCGGAGGTCTGCCGGAGGTCTGCCGGAGGTCTGCCGGAGGTTTCCTGGAGATTCCCTGTAGCAACAGCCGGAGGTTTAGAATAACCCTTCTATAAGGAATCCTCTATATCTCTATAAATAGCAGTTAGATTCTATTGATAATATTATCAATATAATATTAGGCTACAGCAGAGAGGAGAGGTATTGGAAGCTTATTGGATTTCCCGTAGGAGAATACCGGCATCTGGAATAATAGTTATTCTGGGTGGTGAAGCTTAAATACTAGTATAAAGTAGTAATAAAGTAAGGGGGAGGATAAGTTTAAGTAGTTATATAATATAGTATATATCTATTTAGAGATTCTATTATTTAGTATAAATTCAGCCTAATATATTTAACCTTCTACTTACTTTTAGATATACTAACTGGTAGAATTATAATAATATTATATATATAATATATTTAGATATAATATACTATAAATAGCTTCAGAGAGTAAGATATAGGAGGAAAGCTAATCTTTATTGTAACTAATAGTAATATAAATAATCCTCAGAAGTAGTAATCTCTCTAGAATAATAGTAATTTTTCTAAAGTCAAGTTAAATTAATTAATTAAGAAAGAAATAATAAAATTAAGAAAGAAGTGGAAGTTAAAGAAGCTAATAGCTTTAAGAAGAAGAGAAAACATAAAAAAGAAAACTACCGGAGGCTTTACTACTTCTATTTTAAAGCCTAAGAGGTAGAAAGTGTTAGAGTTATAGTATCTTGCTATTACCTTTTTTATTCCAAATACCCTATATTAGGTAAATAAGGGTTAAGTATTCTACTTTACTTTTATAACCCTATGTTTTTTATTTATTCTAGTAAATTAATTACTAGAGTTTAGGTTATATAATCTATATAAAATATACTTTAAATTGATCGAACCTTAATATCAGAAATCCTAATAAATAGATCACATAGTAGCCCGTACGTTAACGGCTTCTATTTATCTATTATACGTAAGTTTAACGTTTCTGAAAATAAACTCTATTTTAATAGATATACCTGGAAGCTTCCCACTTTCAGTGGAATCAGAACTTCCTATCTTTATCACCACTTCTACCAATATCAATACTGTTTTCAGATATTATTCTGAATTCCCTATTCTTCTGTGATTTAATAAGTGTTAAATTCCCTTGAACTATTCACTAGTCTTCCATACTAGTTTAACAGAAAGAAGATTCTTTAGTAAAATAGCTTACCTTTTTTTATTATAAAGAAGGTAGCTAGTTTAATCTTAATAGCTTTCTATTTAAACTTGGAGGATAGTTTATTATAATGGAAGATAATTTTGCAGTAGATAAAGATAAGGTTTACTATATTAGTTTATACCTTAAGAATATTACTTTCCGCTACTAAATTAAATAAATTTCTATTATATATAGTAATAATATTAAGTAGATTACCTAGTTAGCTATAAAGAAGTAACTTAAGTTAAGTATAAATAATATTAATATTAAGGTTATTACTATATTTATTTAGTAAGATACTATATAGTAGAAGATTAATTAAATCTACTAGTAGTTTATTAATATCTATAAGGTTATTAAGACTAAATATATAGATATTTAGCTAAAGAGGCTTTATATTATAAATGTTATTGACTACTTACTACTAAAATTAAAGAAAGTAATTATAACTAGAAGTCTTACAGTAACTTACCAGAAACTAAACTATACTGCCAAATAGGTAGAGATTATTAAATAATTTATAAGTAGATTAATTCCAGCGGATTCTACCTATAGAATACTAAGATTAAGAAGCTGCAGGCTAGCGGTAATACTAATAGTACTTTCTACCTGAAAAATAAGCGGTAAGAATTAGTTTAGAAAGTAGTTTACTATTATAGCTATATTACCTAAAATTAAGTAAGAGGATACTCTGTAAGCTTAGGTTATAGCCTCCAGGTAACCTCCAAAATACTTTAACTATAGTGAAATAGGTTATATACTTTATTAATATAAGGAAAATACCTACTAAATATATAAGAAGCCTAAGTATATAGAAAGATTCTATTATTTAGCGGCAACTAAAGTTAATAGTATTTAAATTCTATATAATCTAAAGTTTTACTAACATTTTAAGATTAAGATATTGGTTTATATAGGGAAAGGTTAGAGGAATAGGAAAATATTTATTAATCTGAAGGCTAATAAGAATATCCTAAGTTAAAATATATTATATAATATTAAACTTATAGAGGTTAGTAGAAAGCCAGAAATATTAGATTTCTGGGGGAAAGTGATATCTAAGTATAGAATATATATTATAATTATAAAAATTATAAATAACCTTAATATGATAGGAATAAAGTTTTAGATGTTTTAAGTAAGTAAAGCCGGCAAATATAATATTATCCTGGGAATATTCTGGAATAGAAAGGTAAGATTAAATCTAAAGTAGAGAATTTTAGGCTAAATTTATTCCTTAGCTATGAGTAATATTAAACTAATATATAAAAGTAAGGTAATTAGTAAACCTAAGAGGCAATCTAAGTATATATTGGTAACTCTAACTTTATTAATATTAATAGAGGGAAAGCAGTAGGCTATATAATAGCAACCTAGGGGAGATATCAGTAAGAAGAAGAATAAAGATATTTGGTTACTACTGGAATACTGAAAGTAAGCCTATACCTTTAATATAAAGAAGGTAAATATACCAGTGGAAGAGGATACTTATATATATATAATAAATTTAGAGGAAAGTAAGAAGTTCCTATAGAATTCTATTTACTTTCTTATAGAGGAAAAACTAAAGAAATTATAATGATATTTAGTATTAGTATTAGAAAAAGAATAAATTAGGGTATTTGAGAGTTTAATGGAAATATTAATTCTGTTTATCCTGAAGAAAGAAGATAAGCTAAAGTTATATATAAACTATAGAGAGCTTAATAATATTATTATTAAGAATTTAATACCTTCATCTCTTATTAGTAAGATTTTAAATTAGCTAGAAGATATATTATAATTTATTAAGCTAAATTTAAAGAATATATACTATTAAATATATATATAGAAGGCAAAAAAGTAGAAGATAGTATTTAGAATATAGTATAGGTATTTTAAGTATTATATTATCCTATTTAGACTTATTAACGCTAAAGTAACCTTCCAAACGTATCTTAATAATACCCTAGTGGACTTTATAAATTTTACCAATATTATTTATCTAGATATTATTTTAACTTTTATAAAGATAGAGAAGTAGTATATAGAAGTGGTAAAAAAGATACTTAGCTGGTTATCTACCGTAAGGCTTTATATTAATTTAGAAACATATAAGTTTTATATATAAACTATTAAAGTTCTAGAATTTATAATGTTTCCTAATAATATTACTATAAAGAAGGAGAAAGTAGTAGCTATTAAGAAGTAGCTGGTATCTATTAATATTAGAAAGATTTGAGTTTTCTTGGAATTTATAGAATTTTATAGAAGATTTATTTAGAATTACTTTATAGTAAGTATAAAACTTACTAATTAGCTACTTAAGTAAGTAAAGGGGAAGAATATAATAACCTTCAGGATAATGAAGGCTTTTAAGAATCTATGAGAAAGATTTACTAAAGTTTCTATTCTATACTATTTTAATTTACTTCTACTAATTTAGATAGAAATTAATATCTTTAATTTTATTATAAAGATAATACTAATCTAGCTAGAGGAGGGTAAGTAGTAATAACTTATATACTTCTTATAGAAGCTGAGAGAAGTAAAGTTAAAATGTGGAATACCAGAAGTAAAACTATTAGCTATCTGCAAAATAGTATTTATATAGAAATATTACTTTTTTTACTTTTAATATAAAATTACCTTTATTACTAACTACTTAGGTTATTAATATTTAGCTGTAAAATTCCAGCTTAATAGTAAATAAGTAAAGTTTTTTTAAGATATATTATTATTTAATTATATTATTAACTACTAACCCGCAAAATAAATTCTAGCTAATAGTTTCATAAGATAATTTCATTATTAACTAATAAAGAAAGAAATTCAGAATACTAAAATAACCTTTCTAAGGAATTTCCTAAACTAGTTTCCAGATAGAATAATAATAATATTTCTCTGGAACCAGGAATTTTAAATAAGTTTCAAGAATCTTATTTTAGAGAGACTGGAAGAAATATTAAAAAAGGAAATTAGAGAAATATAAAAGAAAGCTACTATAAGGAAAGAAGAAAAGTTATAACTAAAGGATAATAGGTAGTTTCTTAATAATAAGGAAGAAGTAAAAGTCTAGAGTAAACTAATTATTCTCGATAGTTACTAACTTTAGGTTAATTTACTAATAGATTTTTATAATAAACCTCTGGGGGAATATCTAGATATTACTAAAATACTTAAGGGGTTAAGTTAAGTATACTAATAAAAGTTAATAGAAAAGAATATTATAGAATATATATTTTAGTATATAGTAAACTAAAGATTACAATTTAGATATTACCTTCTATATAGTATATTAATATCTCTCCTAATATCTACCAGTTTCTAGCAGTATATTAATATAAACTTTATTATTAAGTTACCTAAGTTAATAGGGTTTTTAGGGAAAAACTTTTATAGTATCTTAGTAGTAATTAATAAATTTACTAAGTATACCCTCTACTTATTAACTAGAAAGTTCTTAATAGTAGATAAACTAGCGGCCTTACTGATAAATAATATTCTCTTTAAATATAAAGTTCCTTAAATTATTTTATTAAATTAAGAATTACTATTTATAAGTAAACTTTAGACATTTATTATCTAGCTACTAGCTATTAAGTGGAAACTTAATATAGTATACTATTGATAAACATATAGTTAAATAAAGTATTAAAATTAGAATATAAAATACTTTATGGAAGTAATAGTTAATTTTAACTAGAATACCTAGGTAAAATAGTTACCTATAGCTAAGTTTATTTATAATATTTCTACTTATAATATTACCAGAGTAATACTAGCAAATACCTTAATAGGTTTTCTACTAATAGAATTGTATAATAATATTCTAGAGGAAGTTAAATTTAAGGTTATTCTAACGGCAGAGGAGAGGCTAAAATACTTTCAGTTATATTACAGATATCTTAAAATCCTACTGAAGAAGGTAAATAAGAAATATATAAAGTAATATAATAAGAGAAGAAGGTAGTTAAACCCTGAGGTTAGTAATTATATACTATTATTTACTAAGAATATTCAATAAAAATAACCAGCTAAGAAGCTATTTAATAAATATCTGAAGTTATTCAGAATAATATATATAGTTAATAGGAAATAGGTATTTAAACTTAACCTTTAAGAGAATATTAAATTTATAATATTTTCTTTCTATTTCAGTTCGAAAGATATAGAGAAAAACTACTTAAACTTTAGGTAATTTCTATGAAGTACTTAAAAGATAATATTACGAAATAAAGTAGTTGCAGTAGGTTGATACTGCCTATTTAGAAGGCTAAGCTTACCTAAAATAGTCTATAGCAGCTAAAATATAGTTTTTATTGAATAAATAAAGATATAGAGGAAAGAAGGCCCCCATATGACTGCTATTTACAGACTTTTTATAGTAACGGGATAGCTAATTACGTAGCTGTATGTATATATATAACTACTAGAGTTAATAAATAATAAATACCCCTAGTTTAAAAAAAGAAGTTACACCCTTATAGTTCCACCTTCTTAGTCTAAATCGTTATATTGTAAGTAACTGCTACTATTATTAGAATTTACTATATTGTCACTAATAGTATTAGGATTGTCGCTATTATAACTTATAGCTATATTACTAATATAATTATTAGGATTATTATTACTGCTGTAACTATCAGGTGCATTATAGTTACTAGTATCTACTTTAATATTATTACCAGAAATATTAGAAGTATCCAGATTGGAGTTTTCAGTATCATATACCTATTCAATAAATATAGGTGTTAGGCTGTTATTATTATTATTATTATTATTATTATTATTATTATTATTATTATTATTATTATTATT